>JAOEGS010012576.1:17500-53758 GCA_025447755.1 Corythornis vintsioides | reverse complement strand
AATCTGCAATCACTGGACTATGGGCCACATGTGATGGTTCATGGTGTTGAGCATGGATGTTTTAAACTGGGAGAACAAGTGATGAACTTAACTGATAGAAGTACATGCATTCAGGCAAAAGTAATCAGTGAAGCAGCAATGAATTTCGATATAACAGCCAGAAAAGTGGGACATCATGTTTAATATCTGATCTGCAGTCTTATAGACTATAGATTTAGAAAAGCTTGGATATTATACAGGAATCTGCTGGCTTGAACTGTTGGGCCACAACACAGTGTAGTTAATATTTTTAATTTGCATAGTTAATTCTGACCTTTTTGGTTGAAAATTGTCTCCAAACATGCAAAGAAACCCCAGAACTTACCTATATAGTATTTCATGGGACAAACTATTAGAAATGCATTAAGATTAAAAGTTCCTTCATTTCAGGGATGACTGAAGGCCTAATTCAGTTGCCCACACATAGGTCTACAACATGATGATTCTTGTGAGCAGCCCCACAGTGTCCAAGATGTTTACAGCTTCACACAGGACCACCAGAAGACCCAAATCTTTCTGGAGTGGCCAATGGTTTCCAGTTGTGTCTCAAGCAGCACAAGTTCTCTATCTTTGGGAAACTTAAGCCACTAGAGCATGGTCCCATTAAAGTAAGAATAGTATGAAAAGACTTGGATCAAGTTCCTGATCATCATTTCTAGCATTCTGTTTGGCCTGTTGCTTAAGGGTCTGATTGCACATACCAACATTCAACTTGATGTGCGTGGTAACGCCAGCCTCTGAAATGGCTTGGGTTATTCCCCAAAACACAGCAGATTTAACATTAACCACAGGCATAAGTAAGCCAGAATTCTCTAAAGGAGATTAATGCTGTTTTACAAATGTATAAGTAAAATCACGCACACAATTCCTGGCAAAATAATAGTTTCACACAACTAACACATGTAGAAACAACACAACTTGAATGTGCAAACTGTGTTTGTCTCTGATTGCTAAATGCTCATTTTACAGGTTTTATAAGTGCAAACACTACTACATGCATACTACATTTTGGGAACACAAAAGACAACATTTGCAGTGAAATAGGCTTTGAAATATTATCCTGTTACAAATAATGAGCTTACTCTGATTTTTTTTTTTTTTTAATCCAGACTAAGCCC
This sequence comes from Corythornis vintsioides, assembly GCA_025447755.1. NCBI lineage: Eukaryota > Metazoa > Chordata > Aves > Coraciiformes > Alcedinidae > Corythornis > Corythornis vintsioides. The sequence goes on along the minus strand of JAOEGS010012576.1, from coordinate 52,601 downwards.
ATGTACTGGCTATGGTTACATAGGACAAATAAAAATGCAAACTTACTGATAGGCTTTCCCTATTTTACAGAGAAATTTTTGAATGTTCTATTATTCTGGTGGAACTGAAGTAATCTGAACTCCTCTTTTTTTTAGCCAAAGAAGTATTACTTTACTTAATGCCTCTCAAAGCTTCCTTTCTTTTTCTTCAGCATCTTCTATTTCTTCTAGTCTAGAAACATGTCTTATCGGGCCATTTATTCCCACCATATGCTATTTACTTCCCATGTAAACTTTATCCCACAAAATTCTTTATCTGGTAAAATATAGAATGAGTTAGCTGCCAGGATAAAGTTATAAATAAGATGCTGAAAGGATGTAGCTCCGAATAAGATTTTTGTTACTCCTATTACACCGAAAGACAGATTTTACAACAAATTTTGGTAGGTCATTGATCTATGAAATGCACAGAGCTTTTTTTGCCTGTTTGAAAACAACGTAATAGAGATTTGCTATTAACAGAACTAATCATGGTAGGAAACTTCAACTCTGAAAAAGCCTTTGGAAATGTTACAGTCTACTGGGCTTCAATCCATTATCTAAACACTAGCAAATGTATCCACATTCATCCAATAGACCAGAACAACTCCTGAAGAGCTGTTATGGTCTAGTGAGTGAGTGGTACATAAGCCATACTGCCTCTGAAGCTCAAACTTCCTTATATGTTTTTACATTTTAAAGTGTTTTTACATTTAAAGTGTTTTTACATCTTACATTGTTTTAAGCAATGGAATAAATAATATGACCTGACCTGTGGGCTTGGCTTCATGTGAGGTCAGCAATAGTCATACATTTTCAAGGTTCAGTGACAGTCCCAAAGAAAAATAGCACAACATTCAGTTCCTTACTGTTTACTTGCATTGCAGCAATTCTAATAAAGCTTGAAACAGAATACATCCAACAGATAGATGAGAGGTCCTGGTATTATAAGAGTATGAGCTTGTAAGCAATAGCACATCTAACCTCTGTTAGGGAACGGGTATGGAGAAAATAAACTGGGATATAAGGAAACAGGAAAAAAATAAATAAAAGAACCCTGACTAGCAAAAGCTTTATCGACCTGTGTGCAATACAGAACCAGATGCTAAAATCTCCTTTGAGATGTGGCTGGTTTCCCCAACTTAAATAATCATTATCCTTACAATGAAACTCCTTATAAACAATTTTGAGCATTTTATTTCAGAAAAAAACTGCTATTAAATGCTGATGCTGTTCCCTCTCTTTCATGCCCTGGAAGGATCAACTGAGGGTATTGTTCCTCTACTGTTCATTCTCTGCTCTTGCCTAATACTTGTGAATCCATAACTTACACTCCAGAGCATAGCTGTGGAAATAACTGAGGTTCAGAGCTGCCAATAATGGCCCACTAAAGTTCCTTCCCAGCCCATGGCATAAGTCGTCCCCTCCAAACATTAAATGTCCCTTCTGATGTTGTCTAATATTGTCAACCTGTCTGAGCTTGAAAAGCACAATAAAGAGGTTACTTTCCAGATTTTCATATGCCAAATGGGAGGTGTTTTTTGGTGAAGCTTTTCCCTGAGGGAAAGAAGATTGGCTGAGGTACCTCATGCTGCTCAGTCAATGTTTGAATGATCCCACTACAGGGAAAAATAACACAAGTGTCAAAGTCAAGCCACAGATAGTAGATGTTTCTGTACTTAGTGACTAAGCAGTAGGAAAGTTCAAGAGAAAAAAAAAAAGGAGTATCATAAAGACAGTCTGAGAGCACATGACATCCAGCAAAAGTTATTGTGCAGCGGCCTGGGTATGCCAAGGAACAAGCAGTATGGATGCAAACAGTGTTTTAAATCTTAGTGGAATATCCCCATAAATATAGCCACTTGAGGAATCTATTTCTTCAGAAAACACCTTTTGTGCTGCTGGGATGTTTGGGGGATTCTATTTTCAAAACCTGAGTTCTGGATCTAGTGGAGCAATGCTTTTATCACGACTATAAAATGGTTACGAGCCAATTCCTCATATAAAACAGTAACAGTGGGGTTTTTTTTTATGACAAACATGATGTCAGAGAAAGGGCATCAGGACTTAGTCTTTGTACTACAATACAAAATAACAATACATAAACACCTTTGTGAAACAGCTTGAAACCCCATGTTTTCTATTAAAAAGTCATGTTCAATCTTCACTGTTGATAGAACAGAATAGCTAACACAGAGAACATTGTATATCAGAAAGGTCAATAGTTATTATGAGCTACAAATATATTTTTTTCCATCCTTCAGGCTGTTTAGCGCATATCACAGCATGAGCAGCTGTCTTCTTTAATGCTTTTAAAATTAGAATCCCGAAGTAGAAGAAAAAATTACATTTGCAATGATTGCTCTTTGCTTTTGTAAGTTTACTTTAATACACTATTCTATATACATGAATCTTCTATGCAGTCTAACCAAGGGGCAGTAACTGGTTGCTAGTATCTACTGGATTGCTATATCAATGTGTGTAGAATCCTGCCAAAAAATCACTTTACACAAATTGTGTAACCTTGCTGAATAACCTTTCTTGAAAAGTATGTAGCTACTGGGCATACGTTTAAATCAAGCAAGCATACATGTGCAAATATAGACTGATCATTACTAATGGCAAATGCTGACTGGTTTAGCAGCAATAAACATATACAACCATCCAACCTACCACTTTCAGTTCACTCAGTGAAAATGGAATAAAAGAGTGGTAAGATTTGACCTTATTTTTTTTGCAAACACAGCAAGTAGCTGGGTTCATCTTCATCTTCTGCTTAAGTTTGAACCTTATCTAGATGTGTGCTGGTGTGTCAAATGCAAACTGGAATGATATAAATATGTTGAAGTATGGAAGGCAAGAAATAATTTTCTTTATAAAACAACTTTTTAGCTAATTTAGAATGGTTCAATAATAATTTTAAAAATGGAGTCAGAGCTAAAAGCCATATGTTGTCAAGGGAAAATTAATATAATTGGTGAGAACATTTTTTTCAAAGGGTTTAATGTTTGCCTCATAGACAAGTTCATTAGTGGGGAGTGGCAATAGATATGGTGCTAAGTCTCATGACAATATGTGGATTCATTGGGGGATAAAGGGAAATACAGATTTTGCAAGATGTGGTTGAATGTACCTATGAACTACTTTCTCCAGCTGTATGGCTTCATAGTTCAGAAGACAGTCAAGAAACACTTTAAACATGTCAGAAAACATATAAATTTATATACTCAGAGAGACAGGTTTACTCATGTCAAAAAACAGTGTGATTAACACTGTGATTTTTTAATGAAAAAAAATGGAAAAAAAATCAATATATTCTTTCTCATCCCTTACCTCAAACATGTAACGCTTAAAAATATCCTGTGAATAGAAGATGAAGATACTTATGTCCTCAGCACTGCACTTGGCATCCAAATTTATTTCATAATGCTAACACCATTTCCACCATCACAAGATTTGCTATGCAACTGTTCCCTCTCATCTGTCCTACAGAAATTCCTTGACCTTGTTCAGGATAGGCAGAACCAGGCAGGCTGCTAATCCTGCTGTGGCTGCTGCTGTGGAACTTGCTAGCATGGCTAGTATGGCAGGGAGCTGATGCTGTTGGGATGTACTTCAGCCTTTACCTCCAGCACTCATGTTCCTGGCTGCAGAAGGTGTAAGAAGCCCAACTATCCAGGTATTTTTATAGCTTTGTCCATTATTCTATCAATTCCTCCTTCCTGTTACAGTATTCTCTCCCCAGGGTAGCACATTAAAAGAGGGCACCAATATTCCTAAGATACACTGAGAGAGTTCTTATAGAGACAAGTTAGCATGTATAGCTTTCTTTGCTCATGCAGAATTAAAAAAACCAACAAGCCAAAACACAAAAAAAAACCCCAAAAAACCCAAATCAACAAAAAAACCCCAACCCTAAAATAATGACAAGCACTAAGCCATTGAAATTCAAAGTAAGTTGAGAAAAAGTATCTTCAGAAATGACAGACTTGAGGACGCTGAAAATAGATGTCTAACAGTAGTTCCAGTGGGCTGCAGCCATGCATTATTCTTAGGAAACAAGTCAAATTATGTGGTGAAAACAAATGTCAAATGAACTGGACATCTTATTTATTTATTTATATTGTACTGTGCAGTTAAAGTTTTTGACAGACACAATTAGAATGTGTCATACTACACAGGAAACATAATTTTAAAGATCAGCCCACAGTGCAGGTATTTTGGCAGATTTATCACATGGCTTGAATGGTAAACACTTAGAGGAATTCTTATTTGCTTTATTTTAATGATAGAAACAATGACTTTTGTCCAATAATGCCCCTTTCAAACCTTAAGCAAAAAGCCAAACCTAAGATAATGGGAATAAGATGAGCAATAATGATTGCTCTTCATTTTTATTTATTTTTTTTTTTTGTTAGCCCATTTTCATAGATATAGATATTTTCTATCTCCAGTGTTTGTAAACTGAGTAACTTGGAGAATGATAACTTGGACCCAGGCAGAACACAATATGATTGGTGAAATTTCCATGGTACAATATTTCCCAAGTTTTTCTGAGTTAAATTTTTTCTACATTGTATTTTCCCAACCCTGGAGCTTGTACTGTTTCTTTTTCCTCCAAGTCTGAAGATCACCCCATGGATTAACAAATGATTGAGGATTCTCTCTTAAAAGACTCTTTAAAAACTGTCAGAATCAGCCTGAGACAAAGATTTATTATGAACTATTTAAAGGGCTTAATATATGTATCCCCAAAGAGCCCTTGGAGCAAACTAAAAAGGAAGAATGGAATTCTCAAAGAATGGGGAAAATCTCCAATGCCCCACTTTCTTCACACCATGATTACTGTTTACTCAAAGGATAAAATGCCTAACCTGTCACATGAAGTCTTCAGAAGCCATATTACTGCTGATATACAGTAAAAAGACCAAAACAATGAGCCTTGACAGCAATATGCCTAAGAAAGGCAGCTGTAATTTGCTTTCTAACCTGTTCTCTAACACACTAATGTGGATACATCTTGTAGAAAGAGCTGATCTCCTGACCCAGAAGGCAATCAAACAACTGCCAGAGTGTTTGCTGTCACACAAGCTGTGACCATTACCTTAATTATACGTTACCATATAATAAACCTTCCCTAATGAGCACCTCTTCTCCCACCTGTGTGCCAGCTAACCCTTCTGTCCTTGAAGAGTACAACGACCAATTTTTTTACAATTTGCAATCTGAAAAGCATAGTTGCATGCATTCCTTCCAATAGATACAAACATGACTTATTTAAAACAGGTTAGTTGCTTTACTAGGATGCCGAGATAATAAAAAATGCAGGTTTATACTGAAGAAAGGGAAACAGTAAGAAATATACCATATAGTACTGGTAAATTTTAAGCAAGGCTGGATCTGACCTTTGACTCTGTATGTTCAGGCATAAATATAACCATCTTTACATAATCTTTTTTTTTTTTTTTTGTTAACAGATGTATATAAAGTATTTTTACATTGACATTTTTCACCTTGTTCCTAAAACCAGGAACTGTACTTGGGTTCATCATTTGCACAAATGCCCACCTTCCCTCTCTGATACTAGCTTCCAGAAGTTTACATTTTTTCTTCTAGTTTTCATCTCTTTTTACCACATTTTACTTTCTTCTGTTGTATGACATTTGGGACATTTTCCTTCACATTACAATTTACAGGACCCCATGTGCTTATGAACAAATAAAACACAACTTCCCTCTCCACAGACTTTATCTGTGTCCTACCTCAGGTGCAGTACTGGGAAAAAGAGGGAAAGAGTGAGGCATAGGAACCTGGGTTTGGCCTATCTGGGATATTAGCCTCTCATCCATCACTTTCAATATTTTATCTGGTCATGTTAAACACATTCCTAAACTAAATAAATCACTGCAAAGCACATCCAGACTTCCTAGGTATTTTACCTGAATAGTGGATATCAGTGTAGAAAGACTTAAAAATGCAGCTATTATGTCAAAACAAGACTGGTAGGAGATGAGAGGGGCCTAAAGAGCAGTCAGAGCAGACAAGTGAACAACAGAGCAATAGATGAAATTTCATACTAACCCATGCAAGATGCACTTTTGAAGCAACTACTCCTGTATATTAAGGAGCTTTAAATAACTGTAACTAGGCAATAAAAGGAAATGGAAATACCTCGGTGAAAACATCTTTTCTGTATGGAGACTGTCATGACCAAAAAGTTAAATGAGATGTTAGAACATAACAAAAAGGAACCTAAAATTAATACATTAATAAAGAAAATATTATATAACCATTATGTAAGTTTATAGTCCAAGCTTTACATATAGTATTGTGTTCAATTCTGGTCAACCCCTATTAAAAAAGACAAAAAAACAGGAACAGAAAAACTCTGGTAGAAGGACATCTGAAGAGAGATTAAGATGATTATAAATATTTCACTTTGAGAGATAATAAATAACAAGTGATGTGGCAAAAGGTACATAATGGTATGTAGAAGATAATATAAGAACAAGATTTCCAATAAACAGAAGAGGAAGCATATTTTGAAGTGATACAGACAAAATAATAAAATGAAATATTTTCCCCCACATTATGTACTTTTTGCAGTTCACAATCTATATATCTATATCTATAATTTCAAAAGGAGGACTCAATATCTGTGAGGCTAACAAGAATAACTGCTACGCTCTTTATAGTGAAATTTACATGACATCTAAAGTGTCATGCTTCTACTTATATGGTACAGTTCCTATTCTGTAGATTTTACATATGGTTTGCAAATATTTGGTACCAGCTACTCTAAAAGAACAGGTAGTGGGCTACACAGACAATGGTCACTCCTATATGATATCAATTCTTGTGTTCCTAAGAAAATCCTCTTCCACATAAAGAAGGGCAGCAGGAGATACAGGTCTTGTTGACTCATACACTACCAGGTTTAAAATTCTGCAGTGGTTTCTAGGTAATCTGTAGCACAGGAAAAGCCCCCCCCCCCATCTCTTCAGAAGGAATACACAACTCGACCTTCTCTTTCCTTCCTTTGCTGTTTTTGAATGGAAACATTCTGATGCACTTTCTCTAGAAGTTAAAAGCAGCAGCATAAAGCTGATTTGTACTAAGGTAGGAGGAAATTCTGAAGCTAAGGAGATCTGTGGTGAACCTCTTGTCAGTGGTTCTCTGAGCACTGAAAAATTCAAGTACTTTCAGCTGAACTCATAGCAGATCCCTGAACGGACCTCACATTAAGTGCAACATCTCTTCATAATTGAAAAGCTCCATCCTTCAGCTGGCCTAAGATATCTTCCTTTGCTGCATAGACTTTATATATTCAGAATGGTCTCTATGTTTTCCTTGCTCTACTATTTACATGTTAGAAAGCAGCTTGCAAAGCTTGCCCATTACCATTATGAGATTGGTATGAATTCTCTATGCTGAAGTCCATTTCCTCAATCTGTACAGCTCATGTGTAAAGTAAAAAGATTCTTATTAACTAACTTCTATAAGAATAAAGGATTTAGAGAGAATAACAATAAGGCTGTTTTAAAATAATTTATGAGATGTAACATATATTGCAATCAAATAATTTTGATATCAGACTATATTCTGTATATTAAAATAATTCTCTTTTTAACTTAATCCTGGTGCATTTTTAAAGGACAGTTATAATGTAATCAGGGCAGACTATAAATCTTACATGCAAACAGATTCATAATCCATCTGTCTTGCTACAAAAAAATACAAATTGTAACAGTGAAATGAACACGTTTTAATGAAATATTGCATAAAGAAGTTCTCATATACTGCAAAATATGACTTGTAATGTTAAATTTCTCTTCAAAGACAAAAGGTGCTGTAAGACTGACACTGATCTACATTCTCTCTATGCTCTTTTACTAGCTTAGACACAACATATCTCATTACATGGTTCACTGTTCTATGGAATAAAAGCCCTTGATAAATCCAGAAATTTGATTTCAGAATTACTTTGATTAAATGACATATCACAATAGAAAAGAAAGCCCACATCTCAAAAAAGTTTTTGTTAAAAAAATATTTTCATTTTCCTATTTAGGCACCCAAAATTCTCCTAGAAAATTCCAGTACAGTGCAAATAGTGATTTCATGTAAAAAAATTTAGTAACTGCTTAATATCATCAGGTGATAGGATAATGATGACTACCTCATCATATTGGTAATTTTTGCATTCTGCTAGCAAATTTTGCTTTTGCTAACATGATGCAAAAGTTGTTAATATAATGAGTCTCCTTGTATTAGCAACTTTCTATCACATTAACAAAGATTAAATTTGCTAATGTAATATGACAGTCACTAACATAAGATTAGTACAAACAGAGACCAAAATCTCTGTAGACCTCCTAAAGGTAATGCTGAACATGTAAGCAATGCTCATTTGTTTTTCCTTTGTTAGCTATGCCTTGAATGCCTTAAGTGTCACATCTATCTACACTCACTGAATGTTCTCCAGGAAGGTCCATTTTATTGAACACTAATGGAGCCATGAGACAGTGATTAAGTTTTGATGCAAAATCATGAAGCATAAAGTTTCCTTGTTAGAGGGTAAGTGACTCAAGCAAATGGATAAGATTATATTTATACAACATAGAAATGTGTGTTCATAAAAACTGACGTTAGTAATATTGCTGATTACTTTATATAGGACCTTCCATGATGAGCATACTGATGCCTACACAAATATGAAACAGCTACAGTGAACACCCCTAAACTATATTGCTCATGGGGGATCTCTCAAAAGAGATTTCACAAATTAAAAAGAATTTATGGCATAAATGGCATAACAGTAATAAATGACAAACAGCAGAACTAAGCCTGAGTACAATGGTCCATGCTTGTACACTGTAATATCAAAATGTCTGTCTGTCCACATCTGCTCAAGTGTCTTGGGAAGGAAGATATGCTTAGGCATGCATTTATATATGAGGATTGAGAGGCTTTAGACATATCAAAGGTCCCTGGCTCCTGCTGAAGCACTGGCACCATTCACATTCCTGGGGTAATGCTTCTACTTGCTCTGCTCCCTGTTCCAGACAAATGTGAGGAGCCAAAGAGAAGCTTCAGCACTACATGAGAATGGAAGAATAAGTCCTCTTCACAGAGGAAGCCTAACCTTACCTAAACAGTCTGATTTTAATGAGCAGCTGAGCCACATGGTAAGTTAAAGAAGAGGTGTTATGGTCTGTTACTACAAGACAGCTTGCTCTCACCTTTCATTATGAGTCTTTTGGGTCAAGCAACATACCAAATCCTACAGTCAGGGAGTTAATATCCTTCTTATGTCTTGCCTCAGAACAACCTACAAAATAAAAGTATCCTCCCTGAAATCTGCACGTATCCAGTGTTGGGATTTAACATATTATGACATATGTGTGCCTGAAAGCAATTTTGGTTTGATGAAAGTGAAAATGAAAAGCAGCAGTTAGTCAACACAACTGTTTACAGGAGCAATCAATCTAACACCACTAAAATATTTTGAGGAGAAAGAGCAGCTACTTGTCTACAGTCTGGGTTGGAAAACCATGATATCAGAAAGACAGTACACATAGATACATAGATTTTCAATTAATAACCCCAGCACAGACTCGTGCAAGGAATGCAAACATATAGATATGGAGTTTCTGTCTCTCTTTCAGGAAAATCACCAGTAAATTCAGTTCATACAATGTAGGCACTGAAGGAAAAAGGGAAAGGTAAAAGCAAGCAGTGCTCTTATGGAACAAACTGCCGAGTAAACCAAGAACCCAGTAAGTCAACTTGAGAACTGAGCAGGTAAGACATGCTCCACGTTTTAATTTACTTTATGTTTTTCTTTTATAGCAGATGAACCATTTTTTGTGGTCAAAGAGACTTAAAAATTTAGAATTAAGACAACAGAATCACCTGCACTGTTAAGTCCTAAATACAGTGGCACAGCTACATGTGCATAATCAAGTTTGTAAATAAAGAAAGGGGCTGAATAAGGTTCATCTGAAGAGTATGAAGGGTCTTTTCACATCAGAAGGATTTTAAATTGGATTAATAGCTTTATGTTGGTATGTAAATTTCTTTTACTATAAACAGCAATCTGAACTGAAGAATAATCCAGCTTTGTGACAAACTATTTCATTTCATAGCACTAAAATAGAAAGGAAACTATTACGAGGTTTCCTTTTTTATTTCCCTTCAGTTCTTGGGATGTACTTTCTGTTAACAATTGTTTAATTACAAGACCATTTCTAGGAGAACAAGTGTCTAAGTGAAGACCTAACCACTTATTATGAGCAGCATTAGGGTTTTTTTCTTTGCTAGTGCAGTATTTCTGCAGCAGATTTTGGGGGGTTGGTTTGTTTTTGGTATTTTTCCATGCAGGATTCCTATTCTTCCTTGACCAGTTTTATTGGACTCTGACAGTTCACATCTGAGCAGTTCAGAGGAATAAACAGCTTCCTTAATTCACCTCAATTGACAGTAGTAAGACCTGATCCTGCAAATCAGCTTTAAAATTACACTTGGAAGCTGTCATAGAAATCACGTAAGAGATGAACTGGTTCTCACCATTTATGAAAATTAGGTCACTTATTTAGGACATTAAAAAAAAAAACTTAGGAGCTATGACTTGAGGCACACTTTTTTTTTTTCTTTTTTTTTTTCCAGTGTAGACCCCTTACCTAATGCACAGAAATAGATTAATAATAATGTAATTCTAATAAGCCAATCTTTTTAAAAGGTTTCATTACAGACATATTTCATTACAGAACTCTTTATGTTGAACTATATGAATGATGATGGGTCTTTTTTTACAAAGCTTCCATAATACACAACATTTTTAATGTCCTACAGGGATGGTACCATGAAGCAACAAACACCAAAACTAGTGCAGAAACCCTAATGCCTTGCAGCATGGCAACAGGGGCAGGTGTTCAATGAATATATTGTATTTTCCTAAGGCACTGAGGCAGAGGACAGCAAGCAACATGAGGAAACAAAATAATTTGCCAGCACTTTTTTCCTCTGTGTGCTTTGTACCACATAATTGCTGCATGTACATTTTTACCCAGCCATTTCCAGTCAAAGTTTAGCCTGTTTGTGTAATTTCTCTGTCCCACTGATGATTCCCATGCATGTCCATGGATCAGTAGAGGACTTAATAAAGAAGATTCTCAGGTCCTTCTGGTCCAATGTCACATATTAAGCCTTTGAAGAACCTGTCATGGGTGGTCGTACCAGGACTGATGTCATCTTAATTGCCAGCCACTGGAAGTCAGCTATAAATACACTCTCTACAAAGACCTCACAGAAAATTAGTCCATAGAAAAAGTATCTTGCCAACCACAAGAGTTGACTCAGGTCTGTTAGCATGCTTCGGAGTGCTAGAGTGGCCCAAAAATGCACCTTTCATAGATTCATAGATATTAGGGGTTGGAAGGGACCTAGAAGATCATCTAGTCCAACCCCCCTGCCTGAGCAGGACCACCTAGACCAAGTCACCCAGGAACAGATCCAACCTTGCTAAGCTTGTGTCTGGCATGTATTCCCAAGAGTTTGTACCTAACAAGTGCACAGCAGCACATAGAGACATGGGTGTTGCTTTTGTGCAATCAACAGAGCTACCATATAAGCAACAATCCTGTGTCTGGAATGGACATACAGCTCGGGAGAAGGAAAGAATGAACTGTGTGATCAGAAAAGTACCAAGCATACGAAGAAGCCACCACAGAGGCTGTTGGGGTTTGATGTTTCTGAATAAAGGGCATAGTCCTACCATCCTGTCCTTTGACAACACATTATTATTTTTAATGCCATGAGCTGTATTACATTGTCTGATAAAGTACAAGAATTTTCCAGATGACTTGATTTCTGCCCTTGTCAGACTACTTTGCTTAGTTTCTGATGAAAATGTAAGACAAGCTTTGCAAAATTATTTTTGTGGATTTTCCTCTCAGCTTCTTTTCCTTCCTATTGCCACATCTAATGTTTTTATCTATGGCTCAGTTATTGATTTATGTCCACTAGGATGCTAGATACATATCCTGTAAGTGATATCAGGTTACTTTCGTTATACTGTACACTGTGAACTGATATCCTGAATTGTATCTGTGTATAAAAGCATCACAAATTGTTATTAATTATGCTCTGAACTTTCAAGAAAAGGCACAGTATAATAATTCTTCTCTTCACAGAATTCTTTTTTCCTTTGTTATGGGACAGTTGATGAACACAATATTGCTTTTACTAGACAGTTCTGAAAGCACCAGTTGGGGGGAAACACATTTTTTGGTACTTAAAATAAAAGACCAAAACGTTACAATGGCTTGCATGGAAGCTGCATGTATGTCCGCTTAACAAAAATAGTCTTTGAACTGCAAAGACATTTGGTGATGATTACTGTTCACTGAAAAAATAATTACAAAATGTTATTCATCTCTTTCTTTTCCTGTCCATGTGTTTATCTATCATTTTGCAGTTTTCAGCAGAGCAGATGTGCTATGACAGAAACAGCAGCTACAGTATTTGCTTCACATATAGAAACAACAAGCAAATGTGACTCATATCCTGGATTGCATTAAACAAAATGGAAGAGTGACAAAAAAAATCTGTTAGTCTAACAACAGATTTTAATTGGAAACTAAATTGAAATTCATTTGTTTAAAAAAGTGTTTTCAAATGTTAACTTGCAGATTTATACTGTAGTACTTGCCCAAAACGTTAATGTTCTCAGCTGAAATCCTGTTTCTAATGAGGTTACTAGAGCTTTGCCACTGCATTTGCAGGGGCAAGAGTCCTTTATTTGGTTCCCCTTGGATAATTTACATGTTTTATGTACACTGCATAAGCACTAAGCTTTAACTTGTTTTAACAAAATAATAATAATAAAAAATATTTCTATCTATATATCTTTAAGGCTCCAAATGATCAAATGCAATTAAGGATTTGTCCATAAAAGATGTAATCAATAATTATCATTTCATGATCAGCTGCGAGGAACCAGGTTTGAAATATGAGCTATTTATCAAAGGGCAAACGGAAACATCTTTTACTTTAGCACAAGCAGGTCCTCTGCTCTTGACCTATTAAAACTTTGTTTGCTATTATACTTGCTGGGGAACGAGTCATGCAGAAAGGTGTTGAGGAAATGAGCCAGTATGTTCCCCAGGTGATAGAAATGCTTTATCAAAGTGATCCCTGCCTTGTTATGTAAACTATACCAGGTACCGTTCGTTTTAAACAGAGAGATAAACAGATCTAATATGCTTCAGGGCATCATGCTTTATGCATGAACTGCTTTTTATTTTTATATTAAAGATTTTTTTGACACAATCCTTTGCAATGAAGGAAAGCTCCAATATAATGTCTTAACTACAACCACTGCAGCACCTGCAAGTTCAAAGTACTGAGACTGATATTCCCCGATCAGCTAGTCCCATGCTAACCTCTTTAATTAATTCTTAATAAACAATTAATTTTTTAGTGAAATACCTCTTGTAATGAGAAAGTCTCTCAAAAGATAAATGAAGTAATCCTCTGAGATGGAATTTATAAAAAAATAACTTGGTCTATCCATCTATTTACAATATTTAGCTACCTACTCTTTGTTTTCAGTTGTCTGATCTATCACTTGTTTTCCTATTTATAATACAGCTTTCAATCTGAAGTGATATCAGAGAGAGTGTTTTTAACCTTCCCAGGAGTAATATACAGTTTCTTTTTATAGCAATGGGAGTAAATTCTACTCTTAGTTTTCATGGGAGCAAATGCAGAGTATCACCAAAGATTTCAGTATAGTTACTTAAGATTTATATCCATAAATAAGATGATAATTTAGTCAGCTGTCTGAAATTGGAGACCAAAAAGATGGAAGTCAAAATTTTTATGCTCTCATTTTAAAAAATGGACTTACAGAGTATTACAATTACAAGGATCTACTTTGAGAACTGTGCACACTTTTAGCCTAAAATATTATTAAAAATTGCTTGTTCTTAGTTTGATATTCATTGTATTCCTCTGTAATTTTAAGGGCAGCTAGAGCCTATAGAAATTTAAGAATAGCTAGAACCTATTTTCTCTGAACTGCCTAAGAAGAAAGAGAATATATTATAATGTCATATGCATAGAAATTTCCACCTAAACAAAAATTTTAAGTTCACTTTCCAATGTCAGTGCAGTCCTAAATATGGAGTCACTAGTTACACCCTTGTTATCTGTTTTTACAGTTAGATCTGTATGAATGTGTATAAGTGCATGCTAGTGCAACTATATACGTATGCATTCAAATGCCTTTTGCCTGTACTCCTGCTAAGTTCCAATAGTGTTTTCAATGCCTAATTAATTAAAATAATCACTAAAAAATGGTTTCTAGAGCATTATTTGTATTAGACTCAACACAATAATTATAATTACTCTCAGGCTGATAAGGGTAGTAAGTTTAGTCTGCCTTAGTTCACATTTACTAGGCTGAAAAAAATTCAGTACTTGATAAAAACCTTTGTTTTAGCAAGCACATAAGCACAGTGATTTCACAAATAGCATGGGTTTAATGCTGAAGGTAACTGATCAACAAGAGAAAACTGGATAACATTCTTCACAAAAAGTCTAGTTTGTTTGTATTATTAATATAATGTTTACTTCAGGATATATTTTCTAGAGACATGATGCCTTCCTTTATGCCATGACAACTCAAAACAGAAAAACTAATGAAATTTAACTATCCATAAGCCTTTGTTGTGGATGGACTGAATTATAACTTTTTAATTTAGTCAAGTAAAGAATTATTACAGTAGGACTCTAGGGCAGGAATGTGTTAATAAAATCATACTCTCTGCCTTTTCATTTAAAATAATCCCCTTGAGCTGATTAAATGAAATATCACTTGTTTAATAACTGACAGAACATTATTTTTAAGCAGAAATGTTTTGCATATCTTCCTATTCTGTTTTTAATTCCAGTCACAAAGTAGTAAAGGCACTGACATCACACAAAAGGAGTAGAGTTTAGCACTTGGATATAGTTTGTCCTGTCATAGTGGCCTCTATAATTTAGTGTGAGGCAGTGAGGTAGACAGAGCATTATCATTAGAAATCATCCTGAACAGGGATATAAAACACAGTCGCAATAACACTTGTCAGAAAGGTGACTGCAGTCAAAAATAATATCCAAGAGTTTCAAGATAAATGCTGACACTGCAGCCCTCTTACAAAGACCATTATTGCTCAAAAAAATCTCTGAAAAAAACCCGCAAAACAAATTGTGAGCCTTCCCCAGAGTGAACAAGTTAGAGTGAAGTTTGCGTCTGGGGTGGTATAAGCTTCGTGAGACTTACATTAGTAAAGCCCTTCTTTACCTGAATAAGGTACTTTATGTAGCTACAGAGAAGGAATTGGATAGTCTTCCTGGCTTAATGACTTTAAGCTACTCTAAATTCCTCCCTCTCCCCATTAGCTGAGTATATGAGTGCAATCCTTAGAACAAAAGATTAATTGTGCTGTTTCTAGGTTCAGTGCTTCTCCCTGCTGCCCACTTTTCCAAGCTGTATTCCTCAAACAACACTTGATTTTCTTATATTTGGACTTATATTATTATTAGATTTCCTTATATTTGGACTTATCTGTGTTGCAGAATGCAGCTATGATTTTATAGCCTTTTACTGCTCAGTCTGTAAACTGCAAAGCTATAGGGGAAACTCCCAAATCAAAACTGTACTTTTGAAACTTGGAGGCAAGTACAGTAATTCCATTGTGTTTATTTAGCACTGCTGGTGCATATCTCAACCAAAAGATAAACCAATGCAAGGGAATGCTGCCTCCTTAATACACTGACTCATAGATAATGACTTTGCAGATGGATCACAGGACATGACACAGGCTCTGTCTATCACAGGACATGACACAGGTATTTCTTCTCCTATAGGCAACCTGTCCTGATCAGACACAGAACAGACACAATGGTTTTTAGGTTATAGAGCCTGGTATCCCAGACTAGATGGCTTCCAACAGTTGGAATTATTATTAACTATTATATTCTAATAGTGTTTATTTACCACCACCCTTGGCCAAGGTCTCCTCCCTTTAGCTTGAAGAAAGCAAAGAGGGGGTTCTTCCCAGAAGACATAAGTGCAATGTGAAATGACCAGCTTGAAGAAGTTCATGAATTTTATAATGAACAGTCCTTGTTACTAAAGGACTTGGAAGGACTAGTTTGTTCCATAATATCTCTCCGAGTACATGCAACAACAAATGTGTCTGGAAAAGGTGCCAGAAGACCTGTTGTGCACCATTAGTAATAATGTGGATATAGCAGACCTTTCTTCCTTAAATCACCAATTGATATCTGAAATGACTTGAAGCACAATGCACTCCTCTATAAAAATAGTTTAACTGAAATTGGAAGGGAATGCTGTCACCATGTATAAATGCTCACATATTTTTAAAATCTGCTCTTCTTTTGACTGCAGGAATAGCTAGTGGCAGTAAGTTCCACATGCCCACAGTGCTCAAAAAATATGCTTGCATTTTACCTGTTTTGTGCATCTTCCATATGAGTTTTACTGAATGTTTTTGTCTCCCTTATGTGTAAAGATAGCCAGGGAAGAAGATGATTCTAGTCTTTTGCATCTTTCCTCAGAAGGAAGTATTCCTCCAGTCATTTTCCAGTCTAAAGCTATTTCACACTTGTTATATCATGTGTGTGTTAATAGAAATAGCACATAGAAACCCACATTATTTTTAAAGGTATTTTTAGTACTCTTTTCCAAAATGTGTTTGTAAATCAGAAAAATCTCTCTCTCCTAGGTAATCATTGCTACCCTGCAGCTTTCTAGGTGCTATTTTACTGGAACATTTGTAGCACCTTGGCCATTTCATTTTCCCCTTTTTTTTTTTTTTCCTCTTTTGTTATATACCATCTAGACCTGCTGATCCCAAATTTATTATTTTGTTTGGATATTTTCTTTTTCTGAAGTCTCTGGTTTTGATTGCAGTTTGCCTGGTCCCAGTTAACAACTGTAAAACCTCTGTGTCATTTGTGGTTTAGACTAAAGGACAGAACATAAACTGACTTTACTCTATGCAAATTCAGTAAACTGAGTAGCTCATTTCTATCTACCAATAAATAGACTTGTAATTTTTTTTCATGTGACCCAAATTACTTTTTAGTCTTACCCTTAGCTCTCCAAATTACCACCTTGAATTTAACTGCCTGTATTGACATATTACTATTGTCTTTGCTGTGATGGATTCATAGTTTTTCTGAATTATTCTACTTTCACAATAATCACAGGAATGTCACCATTTAGAAGATCATTACTACTCTTAGGAAGTTCCCACACAATGAAATTGAGTTGTCATTACATAAAGGAGTTTCATGAAGGATTACAGTTTCCCAATACTAACAAATACACAGATTACAATTCCCCTGCATTGGCTATATTCATTCAGCTCTTTATTCAAAATATCCAAGATCATTGGTATTAGAAGTGGGAGCTTTTCATGCAAATACTTCTACCTACATCATGATATCAGACATAATTATATTAGCAGCTCAACTGTAACTATTTTTGAACCAACTCCTTTATAATATGAAAGATTAAGGTAGAAAATTGACCTGTCACTTCTGTGTGCCAGGAAGCACAAGTGTCTCAAATATCAAGAAGGGTTTATTGAACTCTTGTCAAGGTGTGAGATTTCTGGGTAGTCAAATGCCTCCACTATTATGCTGTAATTAGATTTGTTGACTATTTTATCTCCAATACTGTTCACTTATTAGTCTTTCTGGCCAACATGTCTAAATAGGAACCGTTTGCATTTTTGCATGCTTAAGGATTGGGATTTCTACATATGTAGAGAAGAAATAATTTTTAAGACTTTATTCTAACATCAAATTACCCCATAAAGATGTCACATAAGTAAGATCTAACATTATCTACTGTTTCCAACTGAAGATTTCTTCTTTTAACAATGGTTCCATAAAAATTAAAATAAAATTAATAAACATTATGTATGTTTGAAATTCTGCATCTCAGAGCACAAACAATAAAGTGTGCCAAATCTTTACTAGGATGTGTGGTGACTGTTAGCCAGACAAACAAAGACTTAATAAACATAAGGTGTCAAAACCTGACTGTTTTATTTGCAGCACCCATATTATGCATTTGAAGAATTATTGCTTAAGATAGAAGAACATGTATGCAGATATTGGCAGGGGAAATTTTATCTTCAAAATTATCTAAGATTTTTTAAATGTATTTTCCTTATTGGAAGTACTAACCTGTGCTGTAGATGCAAGCATAACTTTTTGTTTGTTCCTGAGAAAAGAATTCTTGAAGTTCAAAAGTATGATATATAAAATGGAAGCTATAAAGCAACTATATACTTAATTTCTTTGCCAGCAAAAAAAAGTCTAGATTTACAGTAAATTTACTTTCCTTCATAGCTTGAAAACTGCATTAAATAAAAAAAAAAATTAAGTTAGATGGAGAGGAATAAATTTAATCAAAACACTGTTAGATAAAATAACTTGGATTTAGGAGTGTGCAGCAGCTACTGCCAAAACAAAGCTGTTGTTATTTACCAAAGCTAACTGCAGTCATTGTTTAAAAATCCAAAGGTAAAAGCCAACAAAACTGTGCTAAATTATCTTCAGTATTTAAAGTAGCAGAACACTTTGTTGCAATGAATTTAACTAATGGATTGCTTATTGTTGTATTTCACATAGGAAATGCTAGGTTGGATGTATTTCATACTATCTTCTTACTCTATAAGGAAATCCTGAAGACAAGAAAATATTATCCTGGATATGTAAGCAATAAAAGACCATAATGTTAAAGAAAATGCTCCCCTCTGCTGTAATGGTGTAATGTCATGCATTATATTGCAACAGCTTCTTTAGAGAAGAGATTTGCATTGTTTATAATGGGAGCATGATTTGGATTATCATTTCATGAGGGTAGGAATTCTGGACCAAGAACTGCTATTGTAAAGTACCAGTGGATACCACAGAGTGGAAGGAGTTTTCATTTGGGCGTTAGAATTGATATTTGAAAAAATACAAATATATAGAATAAAAGATGGTTCTTTCTATGTGTTCCAGAATGATCACGGTGTAAAAAAAAAATAAAGTAAAAAAAAAAAAATCAAATTCCACATCAATTTGATCTGTTCCTTGTAGTGTATGGAAGAATAATAACACAGCACTCTAGATGATTTTACAAATACTAAAAGAGGGAGCTGTGCCAATCAATTTCTTTTTTTTTGTTTTGTTTTGCCTTTATCTTGGACTTAGAAAACAAATCATAGTAACTATATTTCTCAGAAGGCAGTATCATTTACTTTCAATAGACTCTGTAACACTGTTTAAACCTTGAAAGCTAATAAACATGGATTTGTAGAATTAAAAATATTGAACAATTGGAGAAACAGCAACTCACAAAATTAAAGTTTTATAGCCCAAAGTGGAAGATGTGTTCCACAGTTTAAATATTTCATGTCTGACATTTTCAGACTCCTGTGTGAAGTCTGATTTTGAATTTTCAGTCCTATACAAGTTTTTAAGCTTGGTCTTAAAAACTAGATATTACTAGCTCAGACTCATCTTTGTATTAAAAGGACATCTAATGTTTACCTAACAATATTTCCTGAATTGCTTTTAGTCCACCACATGAAAAAATACGCAGCTTAGAAACACTACAATGCTCCTATTATGTTGTACACAGTCTTTCATACAATATATACTGTGCTATTTCAGCTTTAAGTCCACAGAGGTGATTGCTTAAAACCAAAACCAGTATAGAATCTGGATAGCAACTCTGCCATACTAATATTTGAGACATCTTCTATTTCACAGCTATGGGGTGCTGGAAGGTTGTGTTCTGATTGCTATTAGAATTCATGCTTTGGGTTCAACTCAAGGTAGGAGTCATTTTTTTTACATCTCCAAGCCAAGATACCAGGTCTTTTTTTTATTTTTTTCTCCAATTAAGGCCAATGTGCATGTGCATTTGATATCAGAAGTATCAAATAGGACGACATCTATGACCAGGAGCATTTTCTATTAAACTACAGCAACTGATTAAGCTGTAGCAGTAATTGCAGAGAAGTAAGTTCACATCTGAGGCTTGTCATTTGAGTTAACACATTGTTTTGGTGTTATGGGTGGATTTAACTGCCCTAACTTCATAATTAAAGATGGTGATTTCAGAAGATCCTCAGCCAAACCCACAACCGACTCCACAGCTTTAAATCCAGGGTAGCTGTGCTGATTTATACAAGTTAATTATCAAGGCTTTTGTGTATTGTTTTCATTGATATCAAAGGCACTCCTTCTCAAATAAGACAGCGAGTAAATGCAGGTTAATAAAACCCTACACGATGAAAATGTATAGCATGTGTTTAAAGAGAAGCAAAAAAAAATTACTGGCTGTTTATATCCATTACATCTACAATCACAAGACTGTTAAAACATAAGAATATTAGAATACAAGGCTATCAGTCCCATCAGTGAAGCTAAAATGAACCCGAGCAGCTTACACAGCAAATACTTTCATAAGTAGTTGAGAAACAGTGACTCAAAATCCATGACTATTAACTGTAAGACAGCAATACTGTAGGGAACCCTTCTGCACTGGCAGGGGGATAGATAAGTTGACCTTAATGGTTCTTTTCCATTTCTAATTTCTCTGATTCTATTAAGTCTTGGTATTTTCAGAAGAATGCAACTGCTTTCCAGGGCCCCTGAGACACAAGGATTTAGGCAATTCCTTCCTGTAAATAACACTGCTTTTCAAACAGTAAAAATACAGGCTAGGAGGGGACATTAAGCCCATTTTAATAACTTCTAAGCTCTGGCACAGCAGAAACTATATTTTTTTTTTTACCCTACACTTTTCCTACTGGAGTTTAATTAAGATTGACAAAGCACTAACTCTAAATCAGCAAGGAGATTCTTAGATCCATTTTGTTGTCAAATATACTTTCTCTGCAAATGGCAGGAGTAACACATATCATTTCACAGATAATGTTTTAATATCCTGCATTGAATAAAACTTTTTTTTTTTAATCAAGTTGCAATGGTAGCACTAAACTACACAAGGGGCTTGGGGGTTGCAGATGGCTGCATTACTCTAAATGTTCAAGCTTGACTGACCCATTTCATCAGCACTGTCAGAGCCTTGCACTGATACATGTTGACAACATTTAATCTTAAAAAATTGAAAGAAATGAATTAATATGCAAATTTCATCAGCTTTGTAATAAAAATGTCCTTGAAAAAAAACAGAGAACATGACCCCCAAGGAATAGTGTGAATTATCCCAGCTCAATTCTTTAAGTTAGTCAGAGGTATGTAGGTCCGCAAGGAAATCAGTGCAGATTTGACTTGGAAATAATTATGATGAAGAACAAAACACAAGCAGGTTGAATAAATGTAACAACTTGGGAAAAAGTCTTAGTCCTGTTTGTTATTCACTTTGAATTAACAGGATTAGGTTTGGTTTTTGAAAATAAAGGAACACTACCATGTAATTTTAACACCTAAGTAATGCGAAAACATTTTTTTTTTTCTTGCCATCAATTTTAGTAGGTATTAGAAAGCTCTTGGAAAATCAGAATTTTTTTCATACACTATATTTTGGCACGTAGTAACTTAAGCTCTAATACTATGTCTGCTGTGTGCAAGTTGGGCAAATGCTGGCATTCCTTCAAAAAGAGAAGACGTGTCTGTGTGTGAATCAGAAAGATGAATGGACATTTCCCTGGACATCACTGAGGACCTTGCAAGATAGGAAACAACCATCACTAGAAGGAGTACATATTCAGGAGCTTCTTATGAGATAAACACTTAAATAAATACGTTATTTCCTTTTTGCAATCTAGCATACATAATTTTGAACCACAAAATATTTCCCTGCTGCAAGCAAACTTCTCATTTCAGTGGTCATTATTTGAAGCAGACTTCAATTTTTGAAAGATTTTGTAAGCATCAGTGAATAGGAAACAGCTTTTTCTTACTGCTAGTGATTTGAACTCAGATGGTTAGGAATCAGATTCTGAGCATCCAACATCTGCTTCGGTGAAGTCAAGTTCTGAGAAAGCACAGTTTTAGAAAATGTTTAAATGGTCACTTTATAATAATTTACCTGCCAGGCCCTTACTTCATACTTCTAGTGTCAGTCATTCTATTTCAAGCTCGGCCCACAGCAATCCAAAATCCACAGCTAGTGCTTTGCTCAGCCTTTCTGGCAGGCAATCACATCACAGTTACTCCACTTTCTTTTGTTTACTGTACAGCACGTTAGTGAGAATTAACTCCCTGTACTTAGGCTCCTTGAAAAAGAGGTAGTGCAGGTCAACAGCATGTTTTCAAAATCAAAATTCCACTTCAAATGAGCAACTTCACATGAAAAGTAAAAATAACTGCTGCAAAAGCCTGGGAAATTCAACACAATCTTTCAGAGCCTCTAAAATAAGCTGTCTGATTTTATTTCCATGGAAGACAGACATACTTAACTACAGACAATGATCAACCAAATTAATCTACTCAGTGAGCTTTTGTGGTTTTCTACAAAAGTCTTTTAAGTTTCTCCTTTCTCTTCTAATCTACAATCAGTAAAATCCTACTTTTATAGTGCCCTTTGCACCTGCATGCATAAAATGAATAACCTTGCAGTTTAATTATGCAGTATCTATCAGTTTTGAAATGATATAAAGTTGCAGATAGAAAAAGAATAAAACCTTTTCAAGAATCCAAAATTAATATATGTCAAACTCAGGCTAAATCTTAATCTTCTTGCTACATTTCTCTAAAATAGATGTTCTTTTATCACCTGGCATATCAAGACCCACTGGAAAAAAAGAAAAAAAAAAAAAAAAGAAAAGAAAAAAAAGCATTTGGTTAACATGCTGCAGAACAGCACTTTCTTTCCCACCTCACTTCAGGCTATTCTTGAAAGATCTGAACAGTTGTATAATAATGAAAAATGTGCAATACTTGTGGGGCATTGCTTGTGCACACATACCTCCGCCCACGCATTCATCATTCTGCAGGTATTGTCAGTGAAAGTTTAATTGCATAAACACTCTGTAACTGTCCTGTCATATTTCTTGTCAGTCTGGATTCCCTCTCTGGGCTCACTATCTCACAAAACTATAATTGAATTGCTACCAAATCACAAGAGGGCCCCAAAAAATAAAATCTTTATGAATAGAATTTGTTTCCTATCAGCAGATTTGACAAATCGTGGCAGGGGAAGGGCCTTAGTGATAATTTTTGAGTTTATTCTAAATCCAGTTATTTGCTGTTTGCTCTTATCTGTTCTTCACAATTTTAAAGCCCCAGTGAGAAAGAATCCCAAAGAGCTCAGACTGTATTTTTTCCTGGTCCTAAAGAGGTCAGTAGTAAAAAAATAAAATAAAATAATATAAAAATAAAATTGTTGTATTAGAAAAGACTATTGTTAGGTATTGCTTTAACTAATTTGAATTTGAATTAATTCTGAATAATAGTGAATATCAGCCACTAAAAGTCTTTCATATCTCTTCACAGCCACTTTATTTATTCAGCTCAAATGATAGCTTCTGCAAAATATCTTGCTTTGAATTAACCTATGTCTATATTAACCTATGTCTATATTATTAATATTTTCCATGTATTTTGGATTTCTGAGTAGATGAAGGTAATGACCAAATAAACTTAACACAAAGGTGTGACACAACTTGTTGGTGCTGCTATGAAACTGGAATGTAAATTAAAATATAACATCAATATTTTGAGGGGAAAAAAAAAAAAAAATCAAATTAGGCTGGAAGTCTTTCATTTTAAGCTGAAGTTGCTATTTACCTGGTATGCACTTAGATTTTATTCTTCATGAGTCCTAGAGAATGGCAGACAATTATACCTCTAGCAGAAACGTGCAAACATTGTTCATTCACTTTAAAATGTTATTAGCAGCAGGTGCATTAGGAACACACCGTAATGAATAACTTTTAAATGGGACAGAACTTCAACTGGATTGACAACTGTCTGATTGTTTATGTTTTTTAAATGTGCTTATCAAAATCACATAGGATTGATGGGTGTTTTTAGATGAAGTTATGCTTTTGCAAGAGACTTAATTTAGGACTAAGGTTAAGGCTGAGGATAAATGAGTGCATTAGATGATTAAAGAACATTTGTCTTGTGGGACACTTAAGTCATTTGTTTATGACACTTTCAAAACAAGCTGTAAAAGAATAATAAAAAGCACAGGTTTTAGCCAACCTCTCTCAAACACAAACTCTAAACTAAAATGAATTGCTTTTATACAGAACTACAAAACTATCAACTTATTAAAAACATTATTCTAGAATATATAGTATAAGAACATTTGATGAAATTGTTCAATATGTTATTTTCTATTTTTTTTCCTTTTTTTTTTTCTTTTTTTGATTGAAATCTCTGACAATCTTTATTCGTGGCTGAAGAGGGGTGGGGCTGTAGAGTGGGGAGATTTCTCATCCTTTTGCAAACAATCTTATTACAGAGATTATTTTACGTTGTTTTTTAATTTTCCCTTTGGCTTTTTTAATAGTACTATGATTATTCCAACATTCTTGCTAGGAGGAAACCCGGTATTATAAGAAATATATATCCTCAGGAGAAATAAATAGGAAACAAAAATAAAACCTTTGATCTTTTGTGTGTAGGTCACTGATTGAAATTTGGTTTAGGTAAGCAGTTAATTAGTATTATCAATTGGTGGCTTATTTGGACCGGACTAGGGGACCAACACACTTCCCATACCAAAAAAAGTTCATGAAAATGGATGCTAATTGGAACTACTGCAGACACTCACAGGAAAGCACCTGGAGTCTAGGCAGATCATGGACTGTGAACCCCCTTTGCACCTCTATAGATTGTGGCTGGAGGGTAAGGCTGGAGAGCAGCAATGAAACAGCATGGGTAAGACTACACTGCTGTTGCCATGCTGTACGTGTTCTGTGGATAAACAAACAATTTCATTCCCCAGGGCTGTCTCCATCTGGCACCTATCATCAGAATGAAATTCACTTAAAAAAAAGCCCCCAAAAAAACCAACAAAAAAAACCCCAACAACAAAAAAGGAAGCTCTATGTTACTGGTGATAGCACTACTCCATCTCTTCGTTCAATGTTCTACAAAACCCTTAATGCACTTTGATAAACTATAGTTAATGAAATAATTAGTTGTAATCACCTATGCTGGACTGGATTAGTACTATGTTTAAATCCTGCCACATTACCAGCCATTAAGTGTCCAGTCCTGGGAGAGAACAGCCAGAAGAGATGCTGGCTGCACAGATTATTTTAGCATTCCCACAGACAGCTCATGGACTTGTGCAACAGCCTGACTCCAAAATCTCCTACGTTTTAGGAAGGTGCAGATGACTATAATCACTACCATTACAGGTAGTGCTGTCGAGCCCCTGGACTACAACCTGATGGTGCTTGGCACTGTACAGCCACAGAATAGACAGCTCTCTGGTAGCTGAGCTGCTGCTGCTGCAGAGATGACAAATTCAGACTGGAACCATCAGGATTCAGCATCTCAGAAGACTCAGGGAACAAACATGGGAGTGAATTTTTTAATTGACCTGCAGCTAGTAGAGCAATTTACCACAGTAAAAAATGTAAAATGTAATAAAATCAGAGATGTTGCACCTACTTTACCTGGTGAAAAAACAATAAATATTATAAAGAGATGATAAATTAGGCAACCTATTCAGACTGTTTGTGTATTGTTCACAGGTGAAAAGCAAGGATTATCTAAGACAAAGATTTGGGAAAAGCCCTGAGAGGTAAAAGTGGCAAACCTTTCACACAGAAGCAATATTTTCAGGCTTTTCCCAGTGTGACCATGAGTAAAATTGTTCACTAGAGGCGGACATTTGGCCAGTTCTGCTATTTCTGATCTCTGCCCCCTGCAGAGTTGAATCAATACTAAGTAATATCATCCTTTGTATCTCTGCTGTTTTGTGTATATAAAGAAGGTAGAACTGTATAATTTTGACAAGAACAAGGTTTTAGTCTGTAGTATGATGAATTAAACATAACTGACTTAGAACAAGCCAAGAGCTTTATGCAACCAGGTCTGATCCTCTAGAAATCTAAGATTATTAAATGTCAGTACTGTTCTCCTCTAATATGCAGAAGGAACAGACTATCCAGCTGCAATTAAATGTATATTTGAAAGACAAGTTAATATCACCATAGATTGGGGAAATAAAGACTGTAGTACAATTTTACGTTATAGAGGAACACACATATACACAAAAAAAAAAGTCTTAAAACTATTTTTTTAAACATATTTGCTTGGTTTGTGATTCAAAATTTAAAAAGGAGGAATAAACAATATTTGTATATCACAAAACTATTTTGTGATCTCCATTTCATTTAAAGAACAAGTCAAATGAAAAATAATAAAAAAAAAACAAACCTCAAACAAACGGATTCCCTACAGTTAGATCAAATGATTAGGTGAAAGTCAATTAATTCAGAAAGATACACAATGACATGGAGCAAAGTTTAAGAGTAAGAAGTCAAAGGAATCTGGAAATATAAAAGAAGTGGTGGAAACAAGAAACGTGATGTGATTTTGTAAAAACAGGATCTAGAATTCTATGAGGAAAAAAGCCAAGATAATATAAGACTACATAGGTGAATATGGTGACAGATTAAAATTATTTTTTCGTTTGGGAAAAGACAGCCTTCACCTCAAAGTAAGACACAAATTTGAAAGAGCTGAGAGAGGGGCACAAAATAAAAACTTGAAGATTTCAGAACAATGTTCCTCTGAGGGAAGGAAAACAATGGCTGTGCACAAGAATTAATGAAATGTACTCTAAATGCACTTGTAGACTGAATATCACAAGTGACTGTGTGAAATAGTCTCTTGTGAGAAGTTGCAAATGCAGTTACTGTGATTGTTTCCAGAGTAAGCTGTATGACCAAGAACATTCTCACGTAAGACTGGGGATATTCAGGAAGACAAGTTAGTCTTATTTCTTGCAACCCTTTAGCTGACAAAGGAACACACTCCAATAGTGCTGCTGCAGAAGTGATCAATGCAACAAAAATCTTGACCTCAGAGTCGAGATCAAAGGATCTGAAGAACGTAGTTGGGGAAATCAATAGCAGCAGGTAGAGATTCCCTGGCTTCCTTTGTTTATGTCTTTCTCTCTAATAAGGGAAGGAAGGACTACCACAGAAGATCCATGCAGTGTCCCATCCTCCAGCCATATTTTTAGTTTCTTCTTGACTTTTCCTAAAGAACTTAATGGGACCACACTAAATACTGGTGTATCCAGAGTGCGACAAGGGTTTTACTGGATGGTCTCCCAATAGTCACAAAAGAATTAACAG
The DNA here is from genome assembly GCA_025447755.1 of Corythornis vintsioides. Classification (NCBI taxonomy): domain Eukaryota; kingdom Metazoa; phylum Chordata; class Aves; order Coraciiformes; family Alcedinidae; genus Corythornis; species Corythornis vintsioides. Next base: position 25,206 of record JAOEGS010012576.1, on the reverse strand, counting down.
AATTTGTACAGAAAAATCAATTCTGTTAAAATATGTTATCATCATAGTACATGGGGATCAAATAAAAGCAAAGGTAGATTTTTCTCCTATTTATACTGATTTAGAATTTTGTAGAATAATACATATACTGGCCTAATTTTGAAAGATAATAAATACACTTACAGTATTTCATAACTTACCTGTGCATTTTATATGTTTATAAATAGTTACAGATTTATTTACACCTATATACATACATACAGTTTATTTAGACACTTGCATATGTCTTTATCTTTGTGTAATGAACCTACTTTATGGCACAGCTCTGGTGGAGACAAATTTAAGCTGCAAATTTAAAACAGCAAATAGCTGTTGCAGGTTATCTGCTGGCTTTATATTGATTTACCTTGTATAACTATGGCAAGGAACCGTATGCTTATTTGATATACATGAATTCTACATTTTACTTTCATTTATTAATTACCGACTAAAGATGACAGAGGTCTCCCTTGTATAGACTGCCATAAGATTGAAAAAATCAGTTGAAGGAAGAGAACATGCACTTATTCAAAGAATTAATTTCTATTTTAGAACAAAATACTAAAAGTTAATCCTTAAGCATTAAATATGGCAAAGGAATTTAGCACCAATTTTAGCTCTGTGGTAAACAGAGGTAGCTGAGTCATGACTATTAAAATCAGGAAAAAATCTAGAGTCCTGCAATAGCAGTCACACACATTCCAGGTTAACAGAAGGATGAAATGACAATGTTCTTAAGAAGAGTCAAATGCAGACCTCTCAACCTCACCTGTAAATGGTCTCAGAATAAAATGTACCTACATCTGAATATTTCTGTTAATGTTATTGTCATCACTGCTGTACCTTTTAAAGCTGACTCCTGGCTGGAATGAGAGCAAGCTGTAACATTAGCATGCATCAATTGCCCAGAACACTCAAGAAGTTGCCATCAAAGCTGGTTGGTCCCAGCAGCAGACCAGGAAATTGGTGGGGTTTTTTTGCTATCCAGGTAAGCTTACCTTTATCCAGGAAGAAAGGGAGCTGGCAGCCCCAGCAGCTTCTGGTCTCTTTTCCGAGGGAGGCATGGACAGTCATGGGTGGAGCTGCATACATCACGAGCAATTTAAATGCCTCAGGTGTTTAAAGGGATCAGAGATCCCTTCACACCAGATAGGCTCAAGCACAGAGCCAGGTGAATCATCCAGGTGTGTCCCCTTAGCCTGTGAAGTCAGTTACTTCCAAAGGTCTAGCCATGGTTGCAACCCAGGCAAAGGCTATGGCTGGGAAAACTGTGGGCACCCAGACTGAGGCCCCACACAAGCATGTGGGTGTCCAGACCCCTGGCTACTGAGAACGCAGGAGCCTGGCCCTTGTAATGGAGGGTGTTGGAGATGACACCTGTGTCAGATGTGAACAGGTGAATGATCTGCTCAGCATGGTCGCTGAGCAAAAGGATGAAATTAAAAGACTAAGGACTATATGGGATTGTGAAAGGGAGGTAGACTGGTGGAGCCAGGCTATACAATCCCAAAAGGAAGGGCAGCAAGTGAGGGCTGCATGCAAACTAGATGATTCCATTTTGTCTTGCTACCCAGTAAAAATGGGTAAAGGAGGAGACCTAGGAGATGGGGGTGAGTGGAAGCCGGTCCTTCCCCAGAGAAGTGGGAGAGCCCCCTCCCAATCTTCTCAGTCTTATCAGCTTCCCATGCACAACAGATAAGAGGCACCAGTCCCCCCCACTGTATGTGAATATCAGGTTTGTGACTGCCTGAGAAACCTGAACATACATAAGTCCATGGGACCTGATGAGATTCATCCCAGAGTCCTGAAAGAATTGGCTGATGTAGTCACCAAGACACTTGCCATAATATTTGAAAAGTCTTGGCAGTCAGGGGAAGTCCCTGGGGACTGGAAGAAGGGACATGTTACACCCATTGTTAAAAAGGGTAGAAAGGAGGACCCTGAAATCTCTTGGCCTGTCAGCCTCACCTCTGTGCCTGGGAACATCATGGAGCAGATTCTTCTAGAGGGTCTAACAAGGCAAATAGAGGACAGTGGAGTGATGAAGGACAGCCAACATGGTGTCATCAAGGGCAGGTCCTACCTGATGAATCTAGCAGCTTTCCATGATAAGGTGACTACATCCATGGACAAGGGATGACCTGTAGATGTGATCTATCTGGACTTCTGCAAAGCTTTTGACACAGTCCACCATAACATCCTACTCGCCAAGTTGGAGAGATATAGATTTGATGGGTGGACTGTTCAGTGGATAAGGAATTGGCTGGATGGCCACATCCAGAGGGTGGTGGTCAATGGCTCAATGTCCAGATTGAGAGCAGTGACAAGTGGTGTCCCTCAGGGGTCTGTACTGGGACCTGTACTTTTTAATATTTTCATCAATGATATTGACATTGATATTGATCAAGAGCACCATCAACAAGCTCGCAGATGACACCAAGCTGAGTTGTGCTGTTGAAAGGCTGGAGGGATGGGATGTCATCCAGAGGGACCTGGACAGGCTGGAGAGGTGGGCCCAGGTGAACCTCATGAGGTTCAACAAGACTAAATGCAGAGTCCTGCACCTGGGTTGGAACACCCCTCACTATCAATAGAGTCTGGGAGACAAGGTGCTGGAAAGCAACTCTGCAGAAAAGGAATTGGGGGTGTTGTTGGATGAGAAGTTGGACGTGAACCACCAGTGTGTGCTTGCAGCCAAGAAGGCCAATTGCATCCTGTGCTGCATCAAGAGAAGTGTGACCAGCAGATGAGAGAGGTGATTCTGCCCCTCTACTCTGTTCTGGTGAGACCTCACCTGGAGCATTGCATCCAGTTCTGGAGCCCTCAACGCAGGAAAGACAAGGACCTGATGGAGCGGGTCCAGAGGAGGGCAACAAAAGTGATCAGAGGGCTGAAACACCTCTCCTATGAGGACAGGCTGAAGGAGCTGGGGTTGTCCAGCCTGGAGAAGGCTCTGGGAAGACCTCTTAGCCACTTTCCAGTATCTGAAGGGGGCCTACAGGAAGGTTGGAGAAGGGCTGTTTTCAAGGACCTCTGCTGAAAGGACGAGAGGTAATGGGTTTAAATTAGAGAAGATTTAGACTGGATCTCAGGAAGAAGATCTTTACCTTGATGGTGGTAGAACAGTGGAATAGGCTGCCCAGGGAGGTGGTTGAGACCCCATCCCTAGAGATATTCCAGGTGAGGTTGGCCAAGGCTCTGAGCAGCCTGGTCTAGTTGAAGGTATCTCTGTTCACTGCAGGAGGCCTGGACTAGATGACCTTTGGAGGACCTTTCCAGCCCTAGCCATTCTATGATTCTATATAGGTCACCCCGATATTATACATCCTACCACATAATGATTCAAAAAATCTCTCCAAGATTAATGATGATCACATAATTTCAGAAAGTCAGCACTATATATGTAGAAATATATTGGCAATAAAAACCCAGTCACTGTTGTGCCTTTCCCCAGTTGGGGATCTCTTACTTTTCTTCGATTTCTAAAGGCTTCAGATCAATAACTGGAGTGACATTATTAACAGCTCCCTCAACACCTTGGCCAGCACTAATATTAAATCCATTATACTTTCTGTTTGACATTTGCAGTACAGCAGAAAGTGCTGTAGATACAGTCAAACTGCCTTGGGAATGGGGTTGGATGCAGGGTTAGTGAGATGGCTTCTCTTGCCTGACTCTAAATTCATCTCATTGATAGAAAACTTCACCTATTCAGAAAACTACGCTAGGCAGTAAATAATTCAGCTGTCAAAGTGGGGAGAAAAAAAATCACTTTCATGTTGTTTTTGAAATACATTACCAAAGGGTCTTCAAAAAAATATTTGACATTCCTTATTGTCATCACGTTTAGAGAATTTAATAGTTATCACAACACACATCACAGTATTTCCAAATGAATGCTTTATAAGTGAATGATGTTGGAAACAAGACAGTACACAGTTGTTTGGTTTGTAGTTTTAACATTCATATTAAGTTTTTTAAGGTGTTTCTTGTACATTTTTGGCACCAAACAATACTATACTTCAATCAACCTGAACAATAAGTGTGGGACAAATTAACAAGTTATTTACAAGGGCATAGCTTATAACTATGTTTAAATCCTCAGCACCACCTACCTGGACTCAAGCTCTTTCTGTCTGAGCTGCATTCAGGACAGAGTGTGACATGGGAAACTATGTCTGGAATATTTTTAGGTTCTCTATCTGTGAGTATTTAACAGCAGCTTACAACAGCTCACAGAACAGTGCTATTTTAAGGTGACTCCCCTCCTAGATGTAACTCTATCTAACATCAGGATCTGCAGACCTGAGATGTTCAGGGATAACTGTTCTAGGAGCCAGAAAATCAGCTAGAAAGAAATTTAAAATTCTACTTTTAGACTATCATGGTTGGTGTACAAGAATGGATAGAAAATATATGTAGCAGCAGATGTGCTTTTTCCTCAGGTTCAGTCATCAACAAGACTCTGATACTCTAATTCCAGCAGCCTGTTTGCATTTGTTATAAATTATTCTCCTAACTACCCTTCCAGTATCTGTCCAAGTGAAAGCTGCAGGCAGGAGGAAAGGAGGAAATGGTGACGTGAATCTGTGGCAGAAGTCATGGTGTGGAAGTGGGGTAACCTCTTAAGTGACTTTAACAAACTCTAGAATCATAATCCTAAAAAGCCATTCTTGTCTGAATGTACAATTAAAGAAAAAAGTAAAACAAAAATCGAGGTGGATGTCTACAGGATTCTGGGCCCTACCCTACTCACGTGGGTTTTACTACATGTGCATACAATAAACATTTTCCTTGTTAAAAGGAGTATTACAGTACATTGAAGAGTGTCTTTTTCTAGTCACAGAAAACTCTGAGCAAAATAGCTGTCTCCCAGATTTTTTCTGAATATTTAACCATATATTTTTTAATACAGGAGATTTTTATTTATTAATTCATATTAAATAGGATTTTTTAATAGAGGAGAGATCCATGCTGCTTTAGCACTGCTGCTGTCAATACTCAAATCAACAAATCTCAAACTGGGTTGGGCATGGTGCTGCAGTTCATGAGGTACCTGGCAGGTAGGTACACATGAAGATTCAGGAAGAGCCAAAAAACATAGGCTTCCTGCAAATGTATTAATTCCAACCACAGAGTGAACTGTTTGTATTTTAGGACTCGAATAGATCTATAGGAACAGTATACCTGCAAGATTTCCATTTCTGTATACTTTTGCTAAGGGCTAATAAAAATGCCAGATGAGTGAATTTGGAACTGTGTATGGGGCTTTAAAATCTTTTAAGAAATTGCCCACAGACTGGCTCTGTTTGAGGGCAGGACTGCAAAGAAACTCAGTCTTCAGTGAGGTGTTAATGTAACATGTTTTTTAATTTCCTTGGGTTTGAAAGAATCCAAAGACCCCTGTTTAATTGCTATGCCTGTTATTGTTTGAATTACTTCCAACTGTTTTTTTTTAATTTGTATTTTACAAAAATGTTCAGGATGGGAAAGGACTAATTCTTCTTTACATTTTACTTGTAGAGTACAATAACTTGCTGTTACTGGTAACAGCATCAGCATCATTTTGCTGGCCATTTACTTAGTCTTTCTACAGGCTCTTACTATTTATGTGTTCATTAGGAACAAAAAATTAAACTGAAAAATCTATTAATCTAGAATTAACAGATATATTACAGAGACTCCAAAATCACTCTTCAGTTCTGCCTGAGCAACTTTTTGTTATTTATTTATTTGTTTGTTTCACTGGTATTTTGTTGTTTCTTTTTGACATCTGTCATTTCCTTACAGAATGTGTTATAAGGAAGCTACAGTCTTCCTCCCTATGTGCAGCTGTCCCTGTGTCTCATGTTAATTGCTGCACAGGAAATTCAGTTGCTAAATGTATGTTCTGCTAAGACTTGAGAAAAAGACTTGAAGGGACAGAACTCTCGGATGCTAATCTCTCCCACCCAAAGTACAGGTAAGACTTTCCTCTGAAAAGTAACTGTGAAAAAAGGGTAAATTTTCTTCAAATTTGATCAACTTTACTTAATTGAGCAATTTTTTAATTTCTCATGTGTAACCTGACATTAGATGTGAAAAAATATAGCCAAAGAGATTCTGAATAACAAGTGAGGATGGGACCTTTAAGGGAAAAGGATCTGCAATCTTTACTGGATACCTCCAATCGCCTGCTAGAGTAACTAATGTTCTACTGTTCAACTGAGTGTTCAATAAAAAAGCAATAGACTGTATTTCAGGCACTCCATGGGTTAATGTGCTGTTGTAGTTACTCTGACCAAAGTTCTGTCTGATATATTTTGCTAAGTTGTCTAAATCCTGCAGTAGCATTGATTCCTCCCTTTAAAAGCTCTCACCCATTCAGCAAGCTCCCAGGACCCCTTGTCCCAGCTCAATTCATCCTAAAATGCAGCTGGGGTATATTATTGGTGCAATGCCAATCTTACAGATACTGCCTGATGTCAGAGATATAAGATGATTTTACGTACAGAAAGGGAAATGTTTCTTTACCACAGACAAATATACAATAGTTCTTATAACCCTTGTATAACTGTTTTGCCAAAAGAAATTTTTTTTCCATATTCAGCTGCTTCTTGAAAACAGGCGTTTTTCCATTTACTGGGTACTTAACAGTAGCTACATTGAATTTATTAAAAGGACAGTATTGCCATTATTATCCGAAGCCTACAGAACCATTACAACTAATGAAAAGACACAAGCAGATATATAGAAAAAGTATATTAACCATCCAGGCAACATGCTTCAGAGGTTTTCTTCTCACAATGGGAGTCTGCAAGATAGGTTCTACATCAAGGCTTTCAAATTACCTTAAAATCTTCACTGTTAATATTAAGCTGAATTGAAGGTTTCAGGGCTTTCATTCAAAAAACATACCCACTGAGGGGCCAGTCTTGAAAACAGCACTCGAGTGAGTAAAGTTTTTTGTAATATATATCTTATAAAGCCTGTCCTTAAACACACTTTTTTTTTTTTTGGTGTGTATGTGATTTGTTGTCCAGTGAGTATTTATCTTTACTGCCACTATCTTCAGTCTAATTTCAGAGAAGCAAGTCTGCTGCTTGAAGAAAAACACTTATTATGGTGCAGTATCACTGCTTCTTAGGCTAGCTTAGTTATTTTCTTCTATTATAATGCCAAATGTTATTTAGATTTCAGTCATTTAGTAATGCTACACTGAACACATCAAGGATTCAGAAAAATTCCATACCTACTAGCTGCCTCTTCATTTTCATAATAATCACATATTGATATCCTTTTTTTCCCCAAAATTACACACACTGTTATTTAAAAAATATCTTAGTGTCTTAACACAGTTAAAGAGATTATGATGCAATGAACAGCAGTCTTCAAAAACACTGTTTCGTGCTATTAAGATAGAGAAAATCTAGTTAAAATTCTTTTAGCTTTTAAGGAACCATAAGGAGCTTTGAGATGTAGAGCTTGACACTAACTTTTCAACAAACTCCCTCGGAGCTATTGTCTGCATTAGTGAAGATATTTTAGTTAAACATATCACCCTACCCTGCTTTACAGAAACCTATCAGTCAATTTAAATGTTGCTATTAGCTGCAGTTTGACAAAACTGAAACTAAGGATTTACATAACAAGAAGAGTATATAATTTTTTTTAAAGTAACTATTCATTCCTCTCAGCCATGTACAAAG
>JAOEGS010012576.1:0-12500 GCA_025447755.1 Corythornis vintsioides | reverse complement strand
ACAAAACTAGGAGGATTTTTTTTTTTTTAATGACATTATTCTTATTCATTCATTCAATATTGTTACAAGATGTTGCAGATATACCTGTATATTTCTTAGGGTATGGTCAGGTCAATGACACCTGTGCTGCAATAATGAAAGATGAAATAAAAATGCAATTATATTTTCATTTTCTGCATATGTGTTTATAAGAAGAGCTATGATCATATTTGTTTCTACTGCCAGTCTTGAGATGAACTCAAGATCATTCAAAATGATGCTATGACCTATCTATACTATGGACTGGTATGGCAATAACAACAGAAATCCCTGAGAAAATCATCGCAACCTTGGGTGTCAAAAATAGAAAGAAGCCATGAAAAACCTAATACCCAGAAGTGGCAGTTTAATAGTTTGCTTCATTTCAGCCTGTAGACTAAAAAATACAGACTGTAAAAGGAAATATCAGACTTTGAGAAAACCCTATATAATTGCACAGGTTGAATGTTGTCATTAGCCAGTTTACTCATTCTCAGATTTACAGCTCTTGGTGTAACAAAATCTTTGGCACAATGTGTGGAGTTATGAGATTTTTTTCACCTTTCAAATTAATTTATTTTGTACTCACTGGAATTCAATTCAGTAGCACCTGCTGAGTTTTAGGCTGCTATTTGCTGCTGAGAGGGCATTCTTTTCAGACTTTAACAACTCAACATAACACTAAGCACGTGCTTAACATTAAACCTCCGCTGAAGTTTCTTCAGGGTAAATAGGATGCAAATGAATGTTTGGTTGTTTTGCTTAAGACAGACAATTTCTGCATTTCTGAACTGTTCTGTTGCCAGCTGCCACTTACAAAGTGATATCAGTTTTATAGGATATGGGTTGGATAATTTTAAACTGGGAGGAGGAAAAAAAACCAACCTGCTAATACCACCTCTGCAAAATTCTTGGATGGGTGGAAGAAAGTAGCAGAAAAGCCCAGGGTGCTCTAGATGACAGTGAAGCCACATAGCTTATATTTTACATCCATAACCATTTATAAGAACACAGAAAAATCCACAGCAGTTTGTGTTCCTATCATCATGTGTAACATCTCAGTGCTACATGTACAATAATACTTCCATGAAGCTGTATTACGTCTGCTTCTTTGTACAACACTTTGCATGACTAAGAGCAGCAAGTGCCAACGTGCACTCCAGTAACTGAGATTGATTATTGGTGCTTCAGCACATCCATAATCATGATGCACAGAGCATGGAGAGATGGAATTATTTTCATATGCTGTGCTGATTGGTAGATAAAACTATTTGTCTAACTGAACTGAATATGTATAGGAGGAATGCAATATGCTGTAGAGGAATGAGTATTGCATTAGCAGTCAAAAGGTCTTTAGCTATATTCCTGCCTTGTGTGGCTCTGAACAAGATGAGTCATGCATGATGTCTGCATTTGCTACTCTTCATTCACAGTGGTCACCACTATAAAGAATGTAAATTTACCAGTGGTTACAACTCTGTAATATCTGAGATACTGTTGTTATACTATTAACAATAGAGAGAATCTGAAAGAAGCATGAGAATTGAGTGTTGTACATGGCTGAAAATATGGTCATGGTAGTTTTTTATTTCAGTAACACTGGTTTTACATCTGGTTAACTGCACTAACTTCAAAAGAATTGCTGCAAATTGTTACTAATAAAGTGGCTCTGGAGTGTGGATCTTTGTCTCTTCCTAACAGCAACAGGAAACTGCAGATTCTTCAGCAAAAAAAACCCAACAAACTGGTTAGTATTTTTTTTTCCTTTAACAGCATATTAGACAATACTTTTTTTTTTTTATATACTGTTTCCAAAAATCTCAGAGGATTTAGAATTGTAAAGGAGGTGTTGGTTATGCCTTAAAATCATGGGAGTTATAAACGTATCTGAGATATTAGCATTTCATATTGGTAATTTTGCAGTTTGGTGAATAATGTAACTATTTTGAAGTTCAGGGGCCTTTTCTAAATTATAATTGCCACATTCTCCTGGAGAAATAGAAACAAGGACTAATTTGCCTTTTCAAACAGGCATATAAATATCCCTTGCTATTCTCCCTGTTCTGAGCAATGCTGTCTAACTGTGCTACTGAAACATCAAAAGTTGTTGCTACAGTAAATCTCATTTGATTAAACGGATAGATAGTACTTTGAGCTTCTGGAAATGGTCAGTGCACTTAATTATTGAGTGATCAATTAAATACTTCTTAAGGTGAAATATGGTGACAAACAACAACGGAAAAAGCAGTAATATACCTATGCCATATTGATTTTTTTCCATATTAGGATTAATACACCAAATTATAGATAGTTGAATAAGCATTTACATTATTCATTTTCTAGTTATTTAATGTCTCCCTGTGTACAAAAGTCCACATAACCCAACAAGGAAGATTAGAGATTTATAGAGCAGTATGGAACACAACAGAATTGCAATTGAGAATTGCTGCACTGTACTACATTTTAAAAATAATACACCAACTAGAGGTGAAATACAATGCAGTGTGTCATGACAATTAGAATAGGTTTTTCTGTGGACTAATGGGTACTGTAGCTCTTTCTAACCTCTCTCTAACTTACATATCACATATCATTCTGCTGAATATTAAACTGCTTTGGCAAAAACATCATGTTCTTTCCCCATCCATCTTATTTTAAATGTATCATCTATCTCAAGAACAGACATAGAAATTAAAAAACCTTCTGGATATAGTTTTTTATATACTAGTAGAGTGAGGAGAAAGAAAAACTTATATTCAATAGTGGATGGGATAGGAAAAAAAAAATTCAATTACTGTACATGTATATATATACATAGAGCAGCAGGTAACTCATTTACCATAGGTTACTAAAGAAAATCCATGAAATTACAGCAATTTTCACTAAACTGTTGACACTTTCAATTTAGTCCAATGTGGGAATACAGAATGAGATTCAAATTTACCTTTCAGGAAATATTATAAGAAAAGTCTTTTCAGTGTCTCCCCAAAGGCCAGGGTCAGCTTTTCAATAGCAGCCTTTGATTCTGGATGCTCAGCCTGAGACAGCTCTTTTGAAAATTTTGCCATGGATATAAAATTCTTAATATCTTGATGTTAGGCAGCTATCAGCTAGAGATTTCTCCTATTGGGACAGGGTGGGAGCTTGTCTTCTGCAGCTGACAGAAAGTGGCACCTAGTCTATCAGGAGCAAGTATATGCAAGGCAGCTAACACTAGCACTGGGTATTAAATCAACAGCTTTGGACACCTGCTTTTACTCAGCTCAGGTCCCACTTTTTCTCATACCTTTGTTTTTATTTTCATCTTGTACTGAGATTGCTCATGGCAGTTCTTTGCAACCCTGTATAACCCGAGAATGAAGGAATTAAAGTTCTTTGTACAAGCCTCTGTGACCCTGTGCCAGTCTGGAAGGGGAACCCTTCCAATGTCCTAAGGGCCTTGCGGCCTAAACTGTGAGACTGTGGTTTTGTGGGAGGAGGCCTCGAAATTAAAGTAGATACTCATGTAACTTCTGTCTTTAATTGCTCATCAGGATTGTTTTGATCAGGTACACAGAAGGAAATCATGGTAGTGGCTAACAGCTCAAATTTCACATCTTTCTCAGACTACTTTCTAGAATACATTTGCATTTTACAAAATCGAGTAGCAGAAGAAAAGATTCTGCTGATCCTTTGGGAAAGAGAAGAGATTTCTCATTCACTTTTCCTTAATCACTTTGGAAAATATTCCCAGAACTCCTATCAGCTTTTTTGTTTAAATTATTATTCTTGTTGCTTTTCAAGCCAGTGCATACTCTTTCTCAAGTCATTCACATGTCTTCTCTACTTCCCATCTCAAATTCTCTCTCTTTCCTTCAGTCTCTTTTGTGTCCCTCTGGAAAATTCCATCCTTCTTTCTTGGTACCAAAAGCTAGAGGTCACTCCAAGTTTGAAAAATATTACTGTATTCAAATGTAACAGCTGAAAGGTGAGAACAAAGACAACTGCCAACATGTTTAGCTTCAGCTTTGCAAAAGATGAGGAAGACAGAAGAAGAAGAGCAAATAGAAAAGCAAAGCCTGAAGCTGCAGAGAAAGGCAGGAGTTTATACATGATGCAAACAGATTGTCTGCAAATAAATGCTTTCCTCCTAAAAGTGATTAGCCATATTGATCACACTAAGTTATTAAAGTTATATTTTACACATATTATTGCAGGATTCACAAATGTGTTGGTAGAGTGGGACACGCTGACTGGTCTGGCTGTTCTTACAGCCACTTTTGTGCTCTTCTGTGCTATATTACTCATCTGCCCACAGCTCTAGACCCTGAACGCTGTGTATTGTACATAAGTATGTTGGGTTACATCTTATTTAATCCTTTCAATTGGTTTACATTGGTCTTGGCTATGAAACATTTCCTTCTGTGAATACTCATACAGCTACATGACTAATGGAATGCAGATGGATGATTCAGCACACTGGGATGTCCTCTGGATACCACGTATCCTGCCACATTTCACACAAGCCTCATACTTCATATGCCACTCCTTCTAATCACAGCATTAACATTAAATAATGAGAATATATATTAAGATTTATTGATCCTGGATCTGGTACTTCACACTGTCAAAGCATGCTGCTATTAGAGGAACTTTCAAATATGATGCCACACACTAAAGTAATTACCCTATTGTCAGCAATGAGGGAGTCCTTTTCAAACATCCTGGAGCATCCTTACATCTCATAACTCTTGTCCTGAGCTACACTCATAATGTTTGGAAGTGGAAATTACCTGTTGGCTTCTGCTGTATAAAAAGTTTCCTTCCTCCTTCACAAAAAATCCTTTATTCTTGAAGGAGTAAATCTAACTTAGCACTCCATTTGTATTCCAGCAGCAAAGTGAATGACCCTGTTTCAATTACATTTACAGTAAAAAATACACCATTTACAGTATTTGAGTAAAGTGACTTCCATTGTTTTAGTTAGGAATATCGATTTCTGCATAAAGATAAAACTTCTGATTTTTTTGTTGTTTTGGTTTCTTTGGGTTTTTTTTTTTTTTTGGTTTTTTTTTTTTTTGTGAATGGACACTAATATTGGCTCTCAGAGAAGGCACAGCAGGAACTACATAAAATACTGCTGAGGGTGTAAGAAAGACTTAACCATAATATTTAGCAACACAATGCCAACAAGGATGAAAATGGAATAGTTCTCTCCAAGGGTTAGTTCTTACATTGATGTCCACAGAAGTTTTATCATCAGAATCATCACCCTTTTGATCAGACTTTTTAATAGTAAGCACGGGAATTCTAAACTTACTGTAAGCAGTGAGATAAAAATGCTCCAAAACTTAATGACATGGAAGTTTTGGTTTCTTTTTGACCATTTTCAGGACAGTGTTTGACTTTGCATTTTGTTAAATACTAAAAGAACAGAAATGTCTAAAGAGAAGCAGTACATTATGTGCCCTAACACCATACCTGAAAGAGGCATTCCTAGGGCAGATGCAATGTTTTGTTCCCGTGGTTTGAAGCTGCCAATGCAATGCTAATAAGTACTGTATGGGCTGTTTTCCCTTTATTCTTAATATCTGTCCACTAGAAACAGAATGGAAATCACTATCTCACTTCAGCTAGCTCCCCAGCCTCCACCAGCCACAGCCACACCCACACATTTCTCTCAAACATAAAGAAGCAGCAAGAAAGACCTGCAGGGATTTCAATTTGATCAGTTTTATATGTTCTAAGAAAAATTTTGCACTTATTACTTCTTCCTTGTCTACGGAGTAGTCCAAATTGAATAGGATCAAGGTTAGTTTTGGAGTTAAATCAAGCTACCTTTATTTGTGGGATAAATGCTCAAGTGATAAAGCAGACAAAAATCCCAAACTGCAAATACATAAAACAAGTAGAGATCTAAAAAGTCCAATGTGCATACAAGATTTTGACTTTAATGGAATAGAATACAGACAGCCTTTCATATGAAAAGCACTTTGCAGAGTAACTGGACTAAATAGTGCTATTGTATTCAAAAGTAACATCTATTAGGCATTCAGAAATAATGTCAACTTTGCATTGGATAGTGGTCTTTTTAAGAAGGGCTATGTTACCATGAGGGTTACTTTATTATTTTGTTATATTGTATTTATGATTTTATTTTATCTTATTTATTTTATAATGCTCTTTTCAAAATGCTCTAGGAACGAAACACCTAGACAGAAACTAAATACATGGGTCTCACTGTTGTCTTTTCCAACATTGGCACTGATTTTAACTGTCTCACTGGTTTACTATGTATTTTTGAATTTCATTATATAGGGTAAGAACTGTCCCAGAGTATGTATATCTGCTTCTGCTGCAGTGTTAGAGTTCTGAAGTCTGTTTAGCCTGAACATCAATGTAAATAAACAAACTAACCTACTGGGAATAAGTTTTATCAAACACTCTACAGATTGTGATGGATTGGTTTGGATTGAAGAAGAAAAAAGTAGACCCATCTGCTGAGTCATCAATTAAAGGAAGGAGATCTGCAAATGTGATGCAGTTTATTGCTTCCTATTAAATACTTGTAGAGATTCACTCAATGACCTGGGATCATGTATATTCTCCCAACTCTAACAGTGCTGCTTGGCAGCCATGTTATTTTATTAGCATAGTGTCTGCAAACTGGATGTGTTGCTTTGAATTTTATCTATTTCACAATTTCATCGTATTTATTGAGTGCAGTATCTCATAGAAAGAAGCATTTAGTGTACTGACTTGACCTAGTGAGAGAAAAGGGAAGCAAAAAGCAACAACAAATTAGTAAATACCTGCAGAAAGTCTTGAGGTGTTGGAAATTGCCTGGTTCACACAGATTTGCTGTGAGACACATAACTGGTAGTTACAATGCTGCACTTATTTAATCTGGTTCACTAGCTCGTTTTCCAATTTCTATCAGGAAATATATGTTGAATCTTAGCAGTTTACCATACCTTTTTCACTTAGCTTGAAAAATCAAAGAAAATCAGAATTACTACCAAAAAAAGATGAAAAGTTATCAAATGTAAAATTAGATTAAGAGTCAATCAAAATCCAACTGTGAATTTATCATTTCAATGAATTTGAATGAATGGTTTAGAATCTGTTTGAAATGTATTTGAAAATGAATATGTAATAATACAGACATATCGGTTTTTCAAAGCTAGTACTGTCAGATGTATTCTGTGCATTATAATTCATGAACAGGGTAGATGACTATTTGAGAAGTATTAAAATGAGCTGACTTCAATACAAGTGTCTTGACAATAAGTTTTTCTATTCTTGGCAATTCAGAAATGTAGACAATTGTGCTAGAAAAATAATATGTATTGTAATATTCATTGTACAGTAGTAGTATAGTAAGTGGCAATTCTGGACATTACAAGAGACACAAGGATTATTTTCTGTGATTGCACAGAGAATACTTGGATTTCTTGTGAAGCTTTTGCATTGGAAATGAGATTCATCAGTCTGAACAGGGCAGGGTTAGAGCCCTTAGCAACATGCTTATTTTGTAGAAGGTCACTCAATAATAACTTCCTCTGCCCTCCAAGCTTATTAAGACTGACTGGCATATATTAATGAAAACACCTGATTCTCCAACCATAAAACGCAGACAAAGACTTTATTTTAATATTAAGGAAGGAACCCTTAATTAGCAGGGTTTCAAAAATGTCAGCTACTTCTATTAGCTGTTCTGGTCCATCAAAGCCATAATCCCTACTGTCAAATTTCATCACATGATAGACAGTTTGCTGGCTATCTTTTTTTTTTTTTTTTTTTAACTGATCATACCGACTAAAGCTTTTTATTTTGCCATCACATTTAACAAGTTTGCATGCATTTCATTGTTACATTGTTGATTTTACTCCTTTCAAAGTCTGCCTTGTGTCAGCTAAAAGAAGAAAAATCTGAGAAAACATAAAATATTACATATTGATACACAGGCATATAATTAAAGACATTTGGGAAGAGTTCTCATTCATAATATTGATTCTTTTCCAGGGCATGAAAATGTGGTTCTGTGAAAATACAAATAAAAACCACGGTTCACAGATGAATTTCCATTTCAGGCATGTTAAGAAGGAAAAAAAAAAACCCAAAACCCAAACAAAACTAACAAATGCTTGAAACATTGTGAAGACCTTGGGGATGCACATTCTTTAATATTAACCCACAGTACACCTGCCTGCTACCTGAAATTTGTTCAAGTAGTTATTGCTTGCACTGCCCTTCAAATGAGAGATACTGTGTCAAATTTTACTCTAACTTCATACAGCAGTTCATTGTTTATTAAAAATTTACATTAATGGAAAAGCCAGTCTATTTTTTTTTTTTTAATATTTTAAAGTAGGAGAGAAGAAATCTGAAAGAGTATTATATGCATTGCTCTGCCAGAACTGGAGGCAGCACAAGAAGCATCATAAAACCATAGCAGGAAAGGAAATTGAGGCAACCCAAGAGATTAGTGTGAGAACCTAAAGGAAGGGAGGCAAAATTGTCAGAAAAAAATAATATTTGGGGATCCTTATAGTTGGTGTCCTGGTTTTGGCTGGGATAGGTTTAATGTTCTTCCTAGTCACTGTTTTAGTGCTGTGTTTTGGATTTATTATGATAATAAATTTGGTTACACTGATGTTTTCAGATGTTGCTGAAAGTTGAGTCACCTTCTGTAGCAGATATTATGGAAGGCTTGGAGATGAAACCATGATAGTGAATCTTGATAATGGGATGACAGTGAATTTTAACTTGTGAGAGAGAAAGAAGAATAGATAAAAAGTACTTTATATGTGTACTTTTGCAGTATTCAGCACCAATGAAGAGCAGACAGGTGAAAGAAGTTTCACAGAGACGCATATGGACTGCAAAAAATCCCTGGTTCCAAACATAAAAGGTTCTTTTGAGAGCTTGGTGATATTTTTTGTATCTGAAATGTCTAAATTGTCTGTATGTTATATCACCTAATACACATAAGGAAATAGTAGGGCAAGAGTTCACTTCTGCTTAGACTAAGATATAGGCAAGAAATGCAGGAGGAGGCAATTGAAATATAACTGCAAGGCTCAGTAAGAAGGGAAAGCAGGAGGAAAAAAATCTGAGACTCAAAATTATACAAGCCTATGGAAATCTTTGGAAGAGAGGAAAACAATGAAAATTGAAAACTTTGAGAGACATCAACAGAACAGAGGTGAAATTAAGAGCTAATAAAGGAAATACAGAGGGAGCAATCAGACGTATGACCACTGAGAAACAGAACTTCAAAAAACAAGGGAGTAAGTGGAGATTCTGGGTGAGAGTGATAAATATAATGCAGACCATAGATCGAATAAAACAAGAACAGCTAAAGATACAGGTGTCCAGTAATGGACTCACTAGTTATATCATGGCTATGTAACTCAGCCAATATTAGTGAAAATAAAGAGCCTGCCTAGCTCAGTAAAACAATTCCACTTCTTCACACTGTGCTAAATAACTTTGTTGCTTCCCACTGATAATAACTGCATAAACCTATATGTGTTAATCCAGGGTCCTTGGATCATTGTGTTTCTGGAGGTAAAAAAAATCAAATACAATCTGATTGTACATATCTAAACTAACTAATCAATCATTATAAAGGGTATATTTATTTTGTCTTCTTAACCTTGCTTTGCTGTCTCCTGAGTGTCTATGTCTACTTTGAGACATACATTTCTTAGCTGAATTTACAGCTAGTAACTCCATCCTTTTTAATAGCTTTAAGTGACTGTAAACATTTACTTGTATGATTTTTCTATCATTTAATTAATTTAGAAATGAAACTCACTATTTAGAATAGTAGAGTTCCTTGCCTTTATGATGCTGTGTCTAAGAAGCAGAGCAACAGTGAATGGCAACAAGATAATAAGGCCAACATATGAAGTTCAGTTCTCCCTCCAGCAACACTTGCAATATCTAACAACTAAAAATAGTGAAAAGGGAATAAATGAAAACTATATTATTTTAGAGTCGGATCAATATTTTGTGAGGTACATGACAACTAAGTTTAGTTTTCGAACCTAAGTTTATCCCCAATTACATCCAACTAAAGTTGTTTCTATGATTAAAACATCCTTGACCCAGTAACCATTGGGACTATTGTAGAGTAAAATGCATAAACCACAGTCCCTACATTAAGCATTTGTAACAAGTAAGCAAAATATGTGTGGTTTTTTTTTTTTCTTTTCGCTTTCTCTTATTCATTATATTTTGTAATATTTTTATATAGGAAATAGTTCCTTTGTTTTATTTTTTCTTCATCTTTCCAAAGACACAACTAATGCGTTCCAGTGTCTGCCTTACACTCCATATCACAGTAAAGGTCTTTTTGTTACTTGTTTGAACAGTCCTGCTGTTCTGCCAGCACACAGGCTCTGTTGGTATTTAGCATCTATCTTGTAATGGCTCCCATTCTGAACATGGGGTTGGTTCCATGGGTATCATACAGGAACACAGAAAAAAAAGGAGAAAAAATAGAGTGAGAGGATTTTCTGATTGAGAGAAATCAGATGTTATGTTTATGGTTACAGCTATGAACTGAGAATGTCCAAGAACTAGACATCACTGTGAGGTCATATAACAATCACATAAAAGACTCAGAGTACCTAATATACCAATAATTAAGAAATTCTCCAGCATTTCTCTTTATAGTTGCCCTGGCTGAGAAATATTCTCAGGCCTTGAAAGCATTTTATGTTAATGAAAAATGAAGTACGTTTTATGGAAAAAAATAACATGGATAAACATTTTCTTGACATATAAGATTTCCCCTTGATTCCTAGTATCAGACAACTGTCTTGGTTTAAAATATCTCAAAGGGGTCCTAATGGAACACTGAATTTGTGTGAGACAACAAGTGATGGCATTTACATTGCCTAATCCTTCTGCTTAGCTACTGGCTGGGGTCAACCAATAACTGCTGAGATGCTTTTCTCCATTCTAATATCAGGCTAAAATAATAGCTGAGCAATTTAGTCAAGAGAATGGAAGCCTGGGCTCATAACTTTTTGAATAGGAATTGTTCACTTTGCACACCTTAGATACCTCTACAATGACACGTATTCCCTTCAGGCTAAGTGGCTATACTATTTTCTTGCCCCATATGTGTATTTTGAGGATTAATTAAACAATAGTGGAAACGTAAGATCATGAGAAATGCCCTACTGACCAGTGACTCATCTAGCCCAGTGTGCACTCTCCAGCAGTGGCACCAGGAGATGCTATTATGCAAAGGATCTGAGAGTGGTTGTGTTTGGTGCTGGTTCCCCAGTATTCACAGCTATTGATTTAGGTGTGTTACAGAATACATCCCTGCCTATTCCTTTTAGCATTTGTTTATAAGTCTGTTCTCTATGAACCTGTCTAATCCATTTTTTGCACAAGTGAGCACCCATTAATCCAGGAAAAAAATATATTATTTTATATATTTTTAACTGATCCTCTGATAACTGTATTTTTCAGTCACTACAAATTACAGTGAGAAATTCTGGTTTGTCTGCTTTAGAGCAATGCACTTTTCTGGGTTGGAATAGTCCATTTTTCACTGACAGGCAAGAAAATTCAAAACTCTTCAGTTGGAAAAGAATATTATAATCACTGACTGGAAAGTCTGTCTGCTGGTAAGCTATTGTTTTGGTATATTAGTGTGAACAATTAATACCTCTGTATTTGGACAAATTCATGCTGCAAATAAAGCTGTGGAGTTTCCTTGCTTAGAGAGAGTAATGTTGAGCCATCAGGACTTGTATCTTGGGAAAGGACAGAAAATGAATATGCCAGAGATAAAAGGAAAATATACTGCTTTAAAGAAATGGCAAATCACTAAAATTAAGAGATAGAGAATTAGGTTCAAAATTATATTTTGTTCCTTGCCTTTTCAATTCCAGTAGAAAAGAACTAAAGGATGCTAAATGAAATCCTGATATAAATATTTGATTAGCCTTTTGTAGTCCAAAAATTGACCATAAACAATATTTTTCTATCCGTACAGTCTCTATCAGTGTAATAAAGTTCTCCCATTTCAACCTTTATAGGAGTTTAGGTGTACAGATTGTGCTGACTGTAGCACATGGTATGTAGCCCAAAATATTAAATACCTTACTAAGGATATACAAATCTTCAATTCCCTTCTTCAGAGTAGGTTTATATATTTTATATTTCTCTTCAAAAGACTCTTCACTGAATTGTAAAAGTCTTTCATAAGTATTTTTACAAACTGAACTTGCAAGAACCCCCTTTTCAAAAGAACATAGAAGCTAGGTGACTGAAGCTGTACAACACATGTACAGCCCTATCCATGATTCATTTCTTGTTCCTACACATAAGGCTCTCTTAATGGATATTTTTGACTTTTTGGAAGCATACAGACACACATACAGAATCACAGAATGATAGGGGTTGGAAGGGACCTAGAAGATCATCTAGTCCAACCCCCTGCCAGAGCAGGATCACCTAGACCAAGTCACCCA
>JAOEGS010012575.1:42334-85250 GCA_025447755.1 Corythornis vintsioides | reverse complement strand
TGTTGAGGACGAGAGGCAAACAAAAATTTTTAAAAGCAACCTTTTTTTAAAAAAAAAAAAAAAAGAAAACCAAAAAAGTAGTTTGTGTGTTGTTAATATTCTATTGGCAAAATCTAATTTCTCTGTTTATTTGATTCCTTCTTACTTTCATTAAAAGGCGGTAATTTGAAGCTGAGGAGGAAGTTTTGAAACAGACAATGGGTGGAGATCAACCTATTTTCTGAGTGCTTTGGGACTTTCCATGGTAGGAAACTGTTTTGTTTTGCAAAAATTGCATCTATTTCATTGGCGGGACATTGAGAACAGCCGTCTGATGACCACAAAGTGAAAAGCTAGGACAAGTCTTAAGATGAAGTAGTGAGCCAGGAATATATTTCCTTCTCCTTCTGCTGGGCAGTGTGCTTTGAGGGACAGCAGCTTCAACGCCTGGGTAGTCCCAGTAATGCTGAACAGCCTTCAGCTGTTGTAAACCCCCAGCCCAGCTCTCTGCCTCTTACCAGGACAACAATTCATTCTGTCCATCTACCAACAACTTTGAAACCTCAACCTTTTCACTGTGCCTTCACCTGTACATGCTGCCATAGCTTTTCTCTGGGTGTTTTTGGGGAGGGGTGGGCAGGCTATGTGAGGCAATGTAAGAGAGATGTCAGCAAGAGACATTGAGGATTATAAGCTGAGAGAAACAGCAGCCAAGCAGGCAGTTGCATGCATGTTTGCGTGAGAGGAAGAAGCGTTACCTTCTCTGCATGGTGCCATATGCTGCACAGACCTGAGATCCTGGGGCTGCTCAGCAGAGCCCAGTGTGGATGCTGTGATGTGTCTACACGGATTGGGGTCAAGGTGGAGAAGGAAAGGCTGTTTGCAGCTCTTCTGGTGCAGCCACGGCAACCACTCACAAAGTGTTATGGACAGAAGTTTAAGAGAGGTTTCACGCTTCAGTTTTAAAGCGTGGCCAGGAGTCAGCAACAGCTCCTTCCGATGTGGAATTGCAAACAGAAATGTATTGCAAGGGAAAGACAGACAGACTGAAGCATTGTAAAATGGCATTTTATGATGGTGAGAATCTCCTTAGAACATGCTCTGGGTTCAATTGTTTTGTTTAAAGAGAGAAGTATTCAAGAAAGTGATTGTCTTGTCTGCTGGCAGCAAAACAGCATGACAAAGTATTGGGCAAATATAGAAACAGGAAAGTCATACAGAGAATGTGGAACATGATTTCAAAATTTAGGATTAAATATATGCTTGGCTCTTGAGGAAAATCGTCCACAAGGGAATCACACATTAAAACATTGTGGAAATGCTCAAAAAGAGTAATAGACAGTGCATGGTTTTCCAAATAAAATATTAATTTTATTCTCAGAAATACTTAAGGAAGTATGATACCATCCAAAAAGTCCCATGTGCAGGCATTTTTAAGAGACCAACACTATGTCCAATGGAGAGCTTCCCACTAAACAACTAGTACTCTGCCTCCTGTAACACTGTCCCCATGCACACTGCATGTTTAGTCTGTGCTGCTTTACAGTCATGGAGACATGTCTCAGGAGACTAATTTACCCTGTAAACTAGTTGTCTAGAATAAGTGGGATGACTAATTTACAGCAGGTTTCTGTTTCACCCCTGTGGTTTATTAGGTAGCTTACACTAGTTGCTTTTGTTTTTGAAGGCTGATACTAGGTGAGATGTGGCATTTGGCTTCCATTCAGAAGAAAGAAGCTCTGGTATTCTTTGGGGCTATCTAAGAAGTCATCAGCTAGGAAATAGCTCTCTGAGTTTCTGTTATTTGCTGTGTCAATATTGCAGCTGGGTGTAACTAGCTCTAGAAGAACCAGTGCTTCTCTCAGACTTTGCAGGTCTGTACACAGGGGCCCTGGTCTCCAGCACAGGATGAATTTAGCCTCTCTGTCCAAACAGCTGTATGCAAACGTTGCTTATGTAAGGTGTTGTGAACTGTGTTTGCTCCCCACCCATGAAGCTTTTGTGTTTGTTTGTTTGTTTTTCTTAACCACTTCATATTTTCTGGGTCAAGAGTTTCTGAGATCTATCACTATATATCACGTCATCTGTGCATCACTATGAAAACCAGTATTTAGTCAGGCAAATAAAGTGTTTACAAAGAGTCTTCTCCAATGTATCCCAGCAGCTTCCTGTTACTGCAGTAGCTTAAAGTGCATGACACTCCTTACTAGTCTGAGATGTTTCTGCAGTTAACACAGAAGTACATAATCTCAGGTATAAAACTGCCATTGCTTTCCTGCAAGTTTGATAATTCAGTAAGAACTGCTTTCTAAAGTACTTGAAAATCTAATGAGATTCTGGATAGGCCTCTTTCAAGTCAGCCAGTCATAACATTCCTTGAGAAATTGCTAGTAAAAAGTTTCTTACTGTGCATAGCTGCTTAATAAAAGGTGTATTATTCTTTGACCTTGAAAAATCTCCTGACTTTAAGGAGAAAAAAAAAAAAAAGCTCTCCTATTTTCTTGGAAAAGGAAAGAAGCAGGGAGGTTGTTAGATATCTCAATAAGGTAAGGAAATAGTAAAAGCAAATTTTCAAAGCACTACACGGACAAAACATCTGATGCCTTCATGGAGAGATAGTGTGAAGTAGTATGGGCAGATATTTGGATTTCATGCTTCTAAATCAGCCAATTGCCAATGATCCTACTGCTACCAGACC
The DNA here is from genome assembly GCA_025447755.1 of Corythornis vintsioides. Lineage (NCBI taxonomy): Eukaryota > Metazoa > Chordata > Aves > Coraciiformes > Alcedinidae > Corythornis > Corythornis vintsioides. The sequence goes on along the minus strand of JAOEGS010012575.1, from coordinate 82,573 downwards.
GAGTACTACACTGTAGAGTACTGTGTGCTGATCTGCACAGCCTTGCCTGCCCTTATCCTGGGTCCCGTATCCCAGAGAGTTGGGAAGGGCTTGGTGCCACCTCAGCCTCAGTGATGGTGCCTAAGGTCCTCCACAGTGACCTCTCAGTTGTAGGGAGTTAATGAGGGAGAAAAGGTGATCTCAGTCCCCCAAAGCTGTGCAGATCCCTTGTTCAAAAGGTTTAACAGCGTTATGGCAGTTGGTGGTAGCCAGAGTTTCAAATGCTGATGCCATGCAACATCTACCCTGCTTTGTCTACCACCTCTGTGGAATAGCTGAAGCACTGGAATTTCATTCTCTAGCTTCCACTGCACTAAATTTCCTGTGTAGAGAAATTTTTAAGGCCATTTTTACAACAGATGAGATGATATGACCTAACACATTCTATGCCATTCTTTCTCTCCCATATCCTCGCACCAGGAGATTTCCGTACAATTCTCACTACACAGCAGAGTGTTTTGATCATGTGTGGGGTTGTTATTTTTCTGTTGTAATGCAAGTGCTTCTATTTCTTTATGTTTAGCACATAGGACAAAGTGTTACTGTCAGCATTAGGGCTTTTTGTACCTTGATGAGTATAAGAGCACTTGTAGCAGGTCAGACCAGTGTGCCAGCCCAACAACCTGTTTCAAATGGTGATGGTTACCTAGGATCAAGCAGAGTACATAATGGTATTTTTGGAATACCCTCCCAACTCCTAGTAACATATGACTAAGAGGTTGCTTGAAAGAAACCAAGGATTATGGGTTTATTTGTGGTTTGGTTGGTTGGTTGGTTTTTTTTTACAGTGCTTAATGGAATTTTTTTTCATTAACTTGTTTGGATTGTTTTGTTTTGTTTTGTTTTGTTTTTTTAACTCTTGTAAACCCAGGCACTGACATTTCCTGTAGCAAGACATTCCCCATCTTACCAGCACTTCACAGTTTTCTGTGAAATTAATATTCACATCTATATATTTTTGATTAGCCTGGTTGTTTCATTTGATGACCTTACAGTCTTTTGAGAGAGACAATGAACAGTCTTTCCCTATTCACTTTGTCTCTGTCACTCATGTTTATAGACCTCAAACAGATGTTCAAGTCATCTGTTTTCAGAATGGGAAGTCCTACATAATTTAGTTGTTCCTTGTACAGAAACTGTTCCATAACTTTGATCATTCACGCCACCTTTGTCTTAACATTTTAATTTCTGCTGTATCTTTTTCGCCCTGGAGTGAATTAAAACTGCCTGTAATATTCAGAATGCAAGCAGGCTGTGGATTTGTACAGTAGCATAATGATATCTGTCTTGTTCTCTAATTTCTACCTAGTATTTTCTAACAACTATTTGGATTTTTAATCACTAATGAGGACTGAGCTGAAATGTTCATCAAATGGTTATAACCTTTAAACTCTGTTTTTGAGCAGTAATAGTCTATTCAAAGTCAATGTGCTTCACTTTACATTTATCTGCATGGGATTTCATCTGTCATTTTACTGCCTAGTCAGTGAATCTTGTGAAGTCTCTTCTTCATGATAATCCCTTGTCTTCACTGAATATGGTAATGTTCTTCAGCAAGCTCTGCTGCTTCACTGATACCCTCTTTTCCAGCTCACTAGTGTTGAGAGCTGCCCAGGCCAGTGCATTCACTGTGGTATTACTGGTAACTTCCATCCCCTGGGAAATTTTGTTTTTGCTCCTAGGAGGTAGCTCCTAAAATTTCAGGCTTTTATCAGTGCGAGAATCTCCTCTTTGTTTCTTTATGGGGGGATGTTGCTACACGCCCTGTGGAAATTCAAGGGAACCATATCAACTACCTATCACATGTCTGTTCTCAAACTGGGCTGGGAAATGGAAATGCAGTTATTGCTTCTGCTTTCCTCAACCCATGTTGGTGGTAGAACAGTGGAATGGTGGCAGAACAGTGGAATAGGCTACCCAGGGAGGTGGTTGAGGCCCCATCCCTGGAGCTATTCCAGGTGAGGTTGGCCAAGGCTCTGAGTAGCCTGGTCTATTGAGGGTATCTCTTCTCACTGCAGGGGGGCTGCACTAGATGACCTTTGGAGGTCCCTTCCAGCCCTAACCATTCTATGGTTCTATGTGATCTTCTGTTTCAGGTTGTCTCTGCAGCATTACATTATTAATTTCACAGGACCATATCTGGGTTGTACTACTTGCCTAACACATTGTCCACATACAACATGTCAGGAATCCTGTTGGGGAGTGATATATGCTGCTTTCTGAAGTCATGGGGGAGTGTTTATGGTTCTTATTTTAGCTCCATCAGCAAAAGCAAATTAAGAGAGATAGTGCTTCTGTGGCTGAATTTGTGGTTTATTGAGAACTGTGGCAGAGCCCACAAGATGAGGAGGGAAAATTATGTTTGATTTTACATTTCAGCTGTTGGCTGCAGCTGCAGCTTTCGGCAAGCTTTTCAGTCTGATTCCTGCCCCATTTTCTCCCAGCTTCCTTTTACTGCAAAAGGAGGCTGAATTACAACACTGAACACTCCATGATTAGGTTTTTTTAGTACTTAGGCTTTAAATGACATGGGTTTGAGCATAGGTATCGTCAGATGTATATTAGATTATACCTATTGGATATACATCTTATAGGTGTGTAAGAAGGGGCTAAAGACACATAATTTTTTTCAATTAATTTTTAAAAAGTCTGAATGCATAGCAATGTTTGTATTTAAAAAATGGAATTATTTAAGCTGACTGCAAAGTGCTGAGTTTTTATATTTATGTTTCATTGGGATCTCATTCCCTCAATGAACTAATAGCCTCCAAATTCACAGTTAAAAATATAGCTGCTATACTCTTACAACTGGTGACAACTTCTGCAAGATGAAGGGGAATTAGTCTGACCAAATAATGAATACCTGTGGCATGGCAGTCCCATGCTGAAGACAGCTGTGGAACTGAAAACATGCTACCTTTCCACAACCAAGGCTTTATTCATGTCTCAGAAACACTCCTGAGATTTACATGAAGCTATGAAGAAAAGGTTTTTAATGATGATATGCAAAGTACTGCCTCAGTCTTAATGTCTGTGACTAAAATCAAGCACAGTGTAAAATAGTGGTGAAAAAGGACCTCGTGCTGCCCAGGAGGCTCACTGGGCCTTGTTCTCAAGAGGAATATAACTCAGACTCTTAAAGCCAGAAGACCACCCAGTCTTTTCCTGGCAGAGTGGGAAAACAAACAAATTACCTTCTTTGATGGTTGGGATAAGACAGTTATTGGTAATTACTGCCTGTAGCATTTTATCCCCTAATTGTTGTATTCAGCCTGTAGTTTCTGGCCGTGTTTAGGCAGTTCTTTAGAACACTGTTCAGATTTGATTTAGGTGTTTCAAGTAATGTCAGACCTGTAAAGACCTTTGTTCTAGTTTCCATTCTGCAGGCCACCTTCTGCACTTAGGTTTACTCCAGTTGTCTCCTTCTCTGGAGACACTCAAGACCCGACTGGATCTGTTCCTGGGTGACTTAGTCTAGGTGATCCTGCTCTGGCAGGGGGGTTAGACTAGATGATCTTCTAGGTCCCTTCCAACCCCTGACATTCTGTGATTCTTTGATGATAGCTGTGATAGAGCTTCTCCACTGGGATCCAGCTAGTCTTGATCTGAGCTCTTACAGCAAGACTCCTTACAAAAAAAGCAGACTAAAAGCATTAAATCACAGAATCACAGAATGTTAGGGATTAGAAGGGACCTAGAAGATCATCTAGTCCAACCCCTCTGTCAGAGCAGGATAACCTAGAATGAATGAATTCTAGTCATGGGTTGCAAACTCATCCTTCACTTGCCCAATGCCCTCTTCCAAGGGCATTGCTGCATTACTCTGTACTGTGTGAGAGGATTTATAGCAGCTTATAAAACTGAAATGGGGGCATGTAAGTAATATTGTCACCTGGTCTCAAAGAGATTGTGATACTTATTTCTTCCCAGCACTTTGCCCAGAATTTCTTCAACTAGTAAAAGGATTTAGATATCATTCCAGCAGCATTGGTGAGGTACTATCTTTTCATGGCAGTTCTAGAGCAAAAAAGAAAAAGATGGGGAAAAAGTGTGAATTTATCACTGGACCTTGTTATGTTAATTATGAAAGATTGAGGCAACAGTATGAAAATCATAAATAGAATTTAATAAATCACAAAGTTGCATATGCATACGCAGTAAAAGCTGTCTGTTTTGCCACATAGTATATAATAACCTTTTGCTATGGAGTGAAGAAAAGCTGTCATTGTCACTACTTACTGCTTAGTCCCTATCCTCAGCTATGCTGCATGTAAAGGCATGTGCTATATTGGGAGATATTTCTGTATCTCAGTGCAGACTTGCAGTTTGTAAAGGGAGATAACTAATACAATGCCATTTTATGTTGTCAGTGAGAGTTCATCTGTGAGACCTCACACTAAAAAGTTTTGTAAGAAATACAAAACAGTTGGAATTAAATTGTCTTGGGTTATGTATTTATTCATGAGAGAGCCAGAGCCTCTACCTCTGAATAAGCTTAAACCTTGTATGACACCTTTCTGTGCTGACAGTGCTTATTCTTGCCTTCACCCCAGGCAATTTTGTGTGCTTCTTGGAGCCTGATGAGATGGATCATTGTTACTTTTTCTCCCTTTTTATCTTCTGCAAAAGTGTTGCAGAGAAGGAGAAGAGTTCCCTTTGTACAAGAAACAGGAGATGACACCAGTCACAGCACTGGGCTTACTTGGGGCTTGGACATTTTTCCCTTACCAGACCCAAAGCATGATCTCCTGTTTCAGGAGAAGGTAACCATGGCCATGGGCTCCCTGTCCTGGATGGGGAGAGTGCTCCAGCCTTATGCTCCCTTCCCTGGGGGCTCTGTGCTCTTGAGCAGCATCCAGCTGCACCGGTGTTTTCAGAGGTAAACTGAGGTCACGTACCCCTTCATTATAAGCTCAGAAGAATAGGCTCTGATAATCCTGCTACCTGAGAAGGAGAAGATGGGAAAGTGAATAGAGACAAAGACTTGTTTTTCAAGATGAAAATGGAGACTGAGGTATAATGCAAGTCTTCAGGAGATCATTTGATGTGAGGGATTAAGGAGGAGGCTGTGAGGTGGCTTTCTCACTGAGAGCAGGTCCTGCAGCACTGGTGGGTCTGGCTGACAAAAAGGGAATAAATCTGATTGCTGGCAACTAAAGTCAGCTTTACCCTGAAGAAACAGGAAGCAATTTCTTAGTACTGAGGATAACTAAGCATCAGTCAATTAACCATAACATAGACTATGAAATGAGAATGGGGGTATTGACAAAGCCACCTTAGCCCAGGTGCATCAAGAAAGCTGGGGTGGTTGATGCAGGGTGGAGGGTCATGGCAGTCTTGCTGCTGCTGGACATGATGTGTCTGAGCCATCAGCTCCATCAGCCACCTTTGTGGGCCTGTGTGCTGAAATGCCCTCAAATAACATGCTTGCAGCACTGGCAGCACTTACTAAAGTCAATGATTACAATCAACTGTCACTCCAGCCTTTCAGCTGGTGATGTGCAGCATTCAGGAGGGTTTGGCACATCCCACCCACATCTATGCACCTTGGGCTAGGTGTGTTTTGAGGTGCTTTTCTTTTGCCTTTCAGGGTTTTTTTTAATGCATAAGAGACTGTCTGTGTTGGAGACAGTGACTGGATGTTTGCACCACAGCTTTCAGGTTAGGATAGTTTGGGATTTTTTTAAGGTGGGTGTCTGACCTGGGAAAATAAAGGCAGAGGAAAGAACTTTCCTCAAGGTAAAGGCAGTTGGGATCTTGATGCTGATCCAGGTAGATCTCATTGCATGTGTGGTGGGGTCTGAAACAAACACTAGTACAGATGCAGCTTTGATCTCCTGAGATCTGTAATGTCATCTTCATGAAGAGTGTGGCCTTCATGTGAGGATCCCACATAAAATTTAATGGTTTGGAGTAGATGGGAAGTAGAACAAGATAACCAAGTGGTCCCTGTTGCCCTGAACTATGAAAATCTAAATACTGAGGAGTGAATTAATAAGATTGCATCTGAGTAGAACAGATTGGGCAGGCCCAAGTTGGAGTGCCACTGCTGTCAGTGTTGATTGCTTTCTTATTAATCAGTTCTCTTAATGATAGTGTCAGCATGATCTGGGAAGGTCAGAGAAGCACTTCTGAAGGAAGGGGTTGTACACACTATTGGAGATGTTATCAATATGTTTACGAATTGGAAGTCCTACACAAGCCCTTTACCCTCAGGAGCTGGTGCTCTACATGGAGCAGGAAAAAAAAGCTTTACAAACAGCAACCTGTGACCATCTTCAATGGGTTAGAAATCAGATTTGCATGGAAACAAAGCTGTAAGAATTTATTCTACTTTTCTTTATCTTTTTTCAGACATTCAGATGGTAGTGCCTTTGTGGCAGGAGACAGGGAGATACTGCAGTAAGAGCAATTAAAAATGCCCAACTCATTCAACCACAGCAGTACTGACCTTTCCTTGGTTGTAGCCTGAATCTCAGAAAAAAAGTCTAGTTCTTGCAAGTGACACTGTGGAGAAAAGTCAGATATATGGTTGGGTATTGCCTAGAGATATATAAAATGAATAGTATTCCTCCAAAAAAGTACTTTTCAAGAAAGACCATCATTATGAATTGTGCGAATTCTGTGGGTTGGCAATATTACTATTTGCTATTTATTTTATTTAAACCATTCTTTTTGCAGTAGAGTATTTATTAGAATTGCCTGCTGCTAAGTAAGTAGTTATGGCAATCACAACATAACTTGAACTATTATATTATTTCTGGACCAGGCTCCATCAAAGTGCACTTTACACTTCCTATTAATGAAAGTGTTCACCTAACAGTCTTATAAACACCCTGTGCACTTGGTAAGAGCTGAAACAAAGGATTTTTCATTATTCTTATAAAGTATAATTGTCCTTTGCAGAGAGCAACTCTAGATACCTTTGATCACTAAAGCATGTCACCTTGTACTTTTATGAGCAGATCCTACAGACATCTGTGAAAGCAGCAATAGTCAGTGTTTCAGGCGTTAAGTCTATTCTTCTGGCAGTGCTAAAAAGTTGGACCCAATTGAATCCAAACTCTCACCAGAGCTCTGTTTAAGCGAATTCATCCAAAAGAGAACTTATCAAGACCAAAATGCTTTACACTGGGGAGAAATAGAATTTGAATGTAGAACAGATGGACTTGAAAGTGACCTTCTCCCCTCCCTTTCTTCTACCTCCCTCAGAAATAATTCCCTGCACAGTTCCTTCCCACCCACATATTGCATTTTATTTGATTAAACTCTAGTGATTGAAATTTCCATGAAAGGCTCATTTTCATTTAATGGAGTAATTTGTTTGGTACCTTTACAAAAACAGATGTTCATATTTTCTATTTCTGTATTTGCAGGCTGAGCTTATTCCTTACTACAGGTGATCCTACATGGGAAGTGTAATGTATGAAGGGTTGGCCAAGCTGGTAGGTGTGAGGAGGAGATGTAGCATGCCAGGGTCTTCGGTTCAAAGCTGGCAGTGCTGGTGGCATTATACTAATATTAATGTCTGCTTAGTACAGTGAGATGACAACAACAGGGGTTGGAAAAGTCTGAAATGAGGTGTTGCATTACACAAGTCCTGTAATTATTTATGGTCATTTAGCTCTCTTTCATCTTACCTTGGACAATGGAATGGAAATCATGTTAAAGTGTATCTAGAATTAGCTTTGTTGGGGTTGTCCCAAATTAGAGAGGGAGCTAAAGTTATGGATAAAAGAGAAGAATCACCTTTCTATTTTTTTTTTTTTTCCTCTCCATTTGAAGGTTAGCACTTCTTTGTGATTACTACAGTCCTTTTTATCTGATTTAGGACATGCACAAGTGTTTACTGCTTTCTAACCTTTTCATTTTTGAAAAAATGGAGGAGGGTGGGTAGGAAACAGGAGTAAAACTTGGCAAACAGAAAACTTAGCCTATTTAGGGTGATATAGGTGTCCAGGTGTGAGAGTTGTGAGCTTGAGCAAAATGTAGGCTGGACACTCTCTGGCTCCTGCAGAGAGTATTCATTACTTTTTTCTCAGTGGCTACATGATTTCACATGGACATTGAGATAGGTTTGTAGTTATGAGATGCTTGTGATTTAGCTATTAATAATTAACTTCCATTTTTTTAGTTGTGAATAGCTGCTAAAGCCATGAAGGCATTGTTGTATATGATAAATTTGACTAATTGAGCGTAGCCAGTATGTGTTAATTGTTCCTTTTATGCACACACTAAACTCAGAAGTGTTTAAGTGGCTCTGGGACATTAATTTTAAACACAATTAAAACACCATAACCTGTTAACAATTATTCTTTGTGCATTGTTTTGATATTGATGGGTCCAGATCTGAGCACAGTAATTAAAAGGAATCACTGTTATTGTTGATCCCACAGATAAACAAATGCTGATTTTGTGCTGTGAACTGGTTAATCAAGTTTATTTAGCTTGTCGTTAGTGATTCATCCCAGTGACTGTGCTGGGAGCCTCTTTATTTGAGCCTAACAGTATAATGGTTCTGTCTGTCTCCAGTTTCTCAGTTGCTAAAGGCACTGTACTCACTGCTTTAAACAGATTTTGGTAACATCTTAAGGAATGGCATTGTTACATACGTTAATTAAATCCAGTTTGGGACAAGGCCTTTTCCTTTAAAGTGAGGACATGCTTTGAGACCTTGCTGTCCCAACTGTTCCCTGTCCTGAGCAGCAGCAGAGGTGATTATGTTTCCTCTGAGGGTGGGTGGGCTCTGATTTTGATGATACTGCAGCGTGCCATGTTTACTCTCACCATTTGCTAGTGCTCTTTAATCCTGCTCAGGAGACTGTCTCTGGAGCTGCAGCAGCTCTCCTGAGGGGACACTCAGTTTTCAAGTCACATGTACACAAACAGATGAGCAATCTCTCTTAGATCATCTCTGCATTTTGGGGTTCTGTGTTGCTCAGGCCTCTTAGGAGCATCAGCAATACCATTTACTGTCAAGTCTCAGCAGTGGGAGGATCTTGCCATGGCCGTGAAGGCAACAGTTTAAGACCAGGTGGGAACCATCCCAAGGGACACCTGGCTGTTCACTAGGGCACATCAGTGAAGGATTCAACAGATCAACTCTCTGTCTTGTGCTCTTGGCTCTGGAAACTACTGATGCTGGCTAAAAATAGTTATTTTAATTTTAATGACATTTTATTTTTTGTTTTAAATCTTAATGCTAAATTAGAAAAATATCTAAATTTCTAGGTTACCACCCTGTGGATGGAGGTAAAATCTCCAAAGGCATGAGAGAACATTGATTTTGATCTTTTTCGGATTCTTGGTACAAACTGTACTGATCTCCAGAGTTAACCATGTTTATGAGGATGCAAAAGCACCTTCCTTTTAGACATCTTTAGGCAAGCATGTTTTGTTCTTTCTATTGCATAACTTCAGGATAAGGCCTTTGAAAATGCCCTTAGTTTCCTAACTCAGTTTCTGAGCCCGGTGTACAGGTAATGTCTTGGTACAGTTTTCCTGTTGCTGCTCCAGGCAGTCACACCGGCTTCCTTTTCCCATCAAGGGTTTTTGAGTTCAAGCTGGTGATATTCAGTGAGCACTGTTCCTGTAAGAGCCCTCTTCTCCTTCCAGTTGGCTGTGAATATAAATTGCAAGAGGCTCATTGGGCTTGTCCAGACTCTGGAAAACCTCAGTGTTAAAGGCACATTCCTCCATGTCACAAAAGGCAACATCAGATAAGTGGGATGCTTGCCCATCACTTCTCCTTAAATAGTCCACAATTAGAATGAGCAGGACTAACCCAAGGCCAGTAAAAACATTTCTGTAAATAAAATGTGTATCACACTATTTTCTTTATATTGCAGGGCAACTATAGGAGTATTCTGTGGGGAACACTGTACCTCAGACCATAAATAGCAGTCCTAATGTTTAGATTGTATTTTCATATTTTTCTGTGTTTTCCATGCCAGATTTCTGGGACCTTTGCCAGGCTCCAAGACCATATAGAAATAATTGTTAAAAAGGAAGATAAATATTTCTTAAGTGCTAGAGGATATGCACATCTGATCTAATGAACAATAGTTTTGTTCATTTATTAATCATTAATTGTAATTTACTCAAATGTTCTTTCTGTCTGGAAGGGGGAGGTCTGGGCCATAAGGAGAGCGATTCTCCTTGAGCTTCTGTATTGAATTCATATATACACAGAACGTTTCTGCATTCCACAAAACATTTCTGCATTCAATAATCTAGAGCAGATAGGATGACATTTCTTCCAGACAGAGATGTAGAAGGAAATGTAGGGGAATTTTCCTAGCCTGTCTGGACTGGGTGGTTGAGAGGTCACTGCAAGCAATTTAGCTGACATTATATTGAAGTCAGAGTTGAAGAAAGCTTGGAAAACCAGATTATGCTAGGTCTGTTTAAAAAGACATCCAAGATACTAACTGTTATCTGGTTTTGCAGTATGAGGTTTATTTACATGAGAAATCACGTATTTTTATTAGTATCTCAGTTATGCTTTGTTCTTAATCTAATTCAGAAGTTGTCTGTGGAGAAACTGTCTGGTCTTGATGCTGTAACTCAACACTCAGGCTGTTCCACCATCTCTGGCTCTGCATTATGATTTTGATAGGCTAATTTGGTCTGATATTCTCCACTAAATCAACACATGTGGCATCTGCTGGAATCTGTGGGATTTGATCTCGTCCTTCTCAGCCACATTATTTTTTTGCCTTGCAGGCTGTTGGATCTGTTCTTCTCATGCAGGCTTACGGCCTCTGATCTGCCAAAAGAGAATTAGGTATATGTTTCTATATGCCTTGCTACTGAGGCTTCAAAATCCCTCTTAACCAAAGTCCCTGCTTACATATTGCTACCATTCATTTTTATTGGCTTCACTAAAGTTGAATTCCTGTATCTTGATTTTTCCCTAATTCATTCTCTGAGCAGCTTGAAAGAATTCAACAGAAAACAAAACCTCAAAGCCCTTATATAATGAATTACTTTTAACCTAGACGCTAAAAAAGACAGAGGAGCATTTATCAGGAATGTTTGTGGGCTTGGTGGTTACGAGCTTAAAAAAATATTCTGTGGAAAGCCTTTTGTCCCATGACAGAGATTTAAAAGGCTACGGATTTGGATTCCAGCAGAGACTCGGGCCTGTAATCATGTTTGAAATGTTCCCTTTCATAAGGCTCCGCGGCTGCAGCGGGAAGCGAGCCGGCTGAGGGGCTCGGCTGCAGAAAAGCCCATCACCTGTTGGGGCCCCGGGCTTGGGGGACGCGTCCGGCCGCCACCGCCCGCGCTGCGGCGCGGAGCCCGGGCATGCGGGGCGCGTAGAGCCGGGGGAGCTCGGCACCGGGGCACGCAGAGTTTCCTTTCTCCTCCCCGAGACTGGCGCTGACAGTCCGGCCGCTGCGGCTTCCAAGTTGGAGAGGGGAGTTTGTGCGGTAGGCAGGGACAATGGAGGAAAAAGAAAGCCAGAAACTTGAGCTGTGCCTGGCTTGCTCGACAGACAGCAGACAGATGAAGGGTAAGTAGGAGAATCAAGCAAACGTGGGAGTTACATTAAAGCGTTGCCCCTCGTTGCTGCTTTTTGTAACTGGAGGCAGAGTGCATGGGGGAGGAAAAAAACCCCAAACCAAGAGAAAAGCATGTCTTTCTTGTGCTACTGGCTCTGCAGATTTCCCCAATACTCAGAGTTGACTTTGTGAGTTCAGCTTTCTCTTTGGAAAGATTTCTGCCTCACCCTGCGAGCCGGGACCATGCCGGGTTGCGGATCGCTGCCTGATGCTGAGGGTGCTGCTCCCGCGAGGGGCGAGAAATCATCTCCCGTTCCTTTTAAATGCTCGGCATGCTTCACCTACGGCAGGGAAATAGCTCTTCTTTCACTGAAGTACATTTGAGATCATCTTTTCCTTGGGGTGTCTTTTAAAAGAGGGCGATTCGCGGCAGATTGTGACGGGGTTAGTTTACTTTGTGTGAAACCGGTTGGGTTTGTTCTGGAGTGGAGCCAAGGAGCTCTAAGCGTGGTTTTCACGGTGGGTCCGCTCTGGTGCATTTGTACCATTCCATGTTGCTCTATATGTTTTGTCTAAAAGCGAATGAAAACTTTTTCCTGGGGAATTTTCCGTGGGTTTTTCCACGGGGAGCATCACAGTCAGGTAGCATGAGAAATCCCTAATCTAATCTATAGCTATTACAGTATTTGTGGAGCACCTGTGACTATTCCCAGTTCATGTGTATTGTATTCCTCACAGGCACTTCAGAAGTAGTTACTGTGCTTCTGTGAATCAAAAGTTGTATGTTCGGGTAAATGTGGCTTTAAAAAAAAAACCACACAAGTTTACGAGTATGTAATACCAGTAAATAGTGCATAGAGAATTTAGAGAAAAACCAAAACCAAACAAAAATACTTTTTTTTTTTTTTCTTGGGAGTTCATTAATTGCTTGATGCTCTTTTGTGTAATCTTTTAAATTAAAATACTAGACACTGCAAATCACGTGCTTCTGTGTCTGTATACATTTATGTTTGTGGGATGGAAATCTTCACCTGAGGGATGTCTGGATAGGAAAAAAAAAAAAGCCTTCAGGAACATATTTCTACTGTATGGGTTTTATGAAGCTGCCTGAGATACATGTGGAGCTAGAAAATCAGATCTGACCAGACTGATTCTGTGATTCAAGAAAAAATTGGAATGCTGAAAGCTTACAACCAAATGTACTAGTTTTGGCTCATATCCAATATTTACATTTGAAAGTTACTTGGAAAGAGCTAATTATAAAATCGGTGGAGTAAATCAGAAAGATTCCAATTTATCTCATATTTACTGCTAGCACAAATACAACAAAGGTGGGTTTGACTCAAACTGTTAAAATTGTATTATTTTTTAAACTTTAAGTACTGAATGTGATTTGCTTCAAGGCTCAGTTTCATAGTATCAGTATGGGTCAAGTCCATACTTGTTCCTTTCTGAAATTATTCTGACAGTGTTCTTCTCTTACATCACCTGGGTTGCAAAACAGAGCTATTAAAATCTCAGCATTTAAACAACATTTAAAGTAATGAAGCAAAATGACTTCCCTGACCTTTGTAGGTTTCATGGAGGGTGTGACTTGGAAGAACTACATAGCTGGATGTCTCGAAGGACTTTTTATTTATTTATTTCTTTATTTTTTAAAAATTTCTAGCTCACAGCAATTAATCCTTCATTATAATCTTCCTGATAATCCTAGGCACACTGCTTCTGCACTGCAGAGTTGGGCCTTTCCTGCAGCTATATCCACTGTAGTTAAGGGTGATATTACAAAATCTTGAAATGTCTTTTCCTGTCACAGGAGCAACTCAGTTGTAAGGGTTACTCAGGCCTTTGGATAACCAAAGTCCTCCCTGTCAATCAGCAACTCTTGATTTTTGTTGCCCTCTAGACTCGATACTTTATTGAACATAAAGAGACCTTCAGCTTTTGTCTTCTGGATATGAGGGAGGTTTATCTCCCACCTCTGTGTTTTCCATTGGCTTCTCTTTACTCCTTTCCCAAGGAGGGCACTTGCATAATTCATCCTTTCCCTACTCTTCGCTCTCTTCTGGGAACCATCACATGATCCTTCACACATTTTGTAGTTATCTATGGGAATTGATTTTCTAGGCCTGTTATCTTCCCTTGGAAGATACATAAAGTTTGCCCACACTGTTATTGAGCAACTCCAGGATCCAGAAAACCTGGCTCAGTTTCTCCTCCCTGTAGCACTGTGGCCCACACAGTAGCTGGGAAGCTTATTAGCCCCAAGTACACAAGAGGGTTTCACCATCCCAGCTTTTGGCCTTGCTATCTAAGTCACTCATCCCTGTCTAGGAAGTGACCAAGGAAGATTTTTTTTCAGCAATTACTAGGGGAGCAACTCGTATTCAAACATGATGGGGAGTTTGGTTTGCAAAGACAGTCATGTGCTGCTGTGGGATCATGCTGGATGCCCAGGTCAACTCACTGGCAAGACTAACAATTAGTTTGCATAGCTTACATTCCTTTCTTTTTACAGGTATTTATACAGTATTTTCCAAATATATGGAAGAAAAGTAACAGAATTTGTTGATCTTTCTAATATAGCATAAGAAAAACATGCTATTTTTGATTCCTTCTCAAGGTTTCACTCAATAACCAATATTGGTCAAGCACTTTACTCCATATGTCTCTTTATGTTCCAAATAATTAGCATTTTCTTGAGCTATTGAAATAACCAAAGTGAGAGTAGAGAAGGGTTTTGTGAGAGAGATTTAGGATCTGAAATACACATTTGTGAGCTCCCAGTTGCATTTGCCAGTGTAGGGTTTACCTGCCTTCTTGAGGAAGGGCCTGCTATTAATTCAGTGATTGAAGCTGCTGCTGTGACCATACGTTTGGTTTATCTCAAATTGCTGCACTCAGTCACCTGTGTTCACAACAACTCCCTTAAGCTCCAAGGAAATCCCTTATTTATATCTAATGCCTTTGTTCCAACAACCTTGGTAATACAAACTCCAGGCTTCTGGTGCAACAAATTAAAGATGGTAAAGTCCAGCCAGCCCCATCCCACCTCTTTTTCCTTCTGTGTAAAATCCATTAAAATGACCATGCAACTTTCAGAAACCATTTTGACCAATTGTATCTGGAGTAGTCACACTTAATTCTAGCAAGCAAAACTCTTTTTTTGCCACTTTTTCTAAACAAGCTGAAGATACCCAAGGGTCAGGGTTCTGAATTGTCAGTAATTGGTGAGGCTGGATGCTTTTTTAATTGAGTTGTGCTTGGGAAAGTTGAATGCGTGAGTGTGAGGCTGCTGCTCTGAAGGTTTAACCAGGGTTGTGCTTCAAAGACGGTCTCAGAAGGTGCTGTGGAGATCAGAGGTGGCATTTTGAATCTGTGAGAGTAAAACTTGCCCATGAACCAAACCTGCCTGGATCTGTGCTCATCAAAGCACAGTGCTGCTGGCAGTCTGGGCTCTTGTGTCCGCTCCTGCTTTCAGGGTAGCTTTCCATGAGTGCAAATGAAAGGGTGCTGTGGGTATTTTAGAGTCCTTGAGGACTAATAGTGAGTTTATAGAAATATGCAAAGTCTTTGAGGAGCTTCCAGGGCTCAGTCCTGTGAAACCCAAGGGAATTGGTTCCCCGTATAAATTGGTAGGACATTATTCCAGCAGCATTTCCACTGATAGAGGATTTTCTTTATTATCAAAGATTGAATTGATGTTTGGTGGGACTTGGCAGGCAATTTGACAACACACACCAGAAAGCTAAAAAATCTTCAGCATAAAATGGTAGGCAGGGTGTCAAACTCACTGAACCATAAAAAGAAGCAAGTAGGTGCCTGTTTCCAAACAGAAGTACTGTATAAATTACATCATGCAGAGTTGCTGGGCAGATAAAGGTCTCCGAGGTTAAAAATGTCAGGGAGAAAATAGAGATGTATTTAAAAAAATGTAGATGGAGTTTCATGCTCCTGGGGAAGTGCTGTAAAGGGTTAATGCTCAAAGGGACAGCTGAGGCTGCCTGGTAAAGATGGGGAAGGCTATCAGACTTGGAGAGTCCTTTTCAAAGCTTCTGGGTTTTGTGTGTGGTTTGTTTTGTATTGTTTTGTTTTGCTTCTCTTTGCTGACAAAGGAGTGAAGGTTTTTTTCAAAGCTATTGGGTAACAAGGTTCCAGACCACACTTTTTCATGCACCAGAGGGTTCATGTTACAGTTACCTGAAGATAAGCCAGTGGTTACATACCTTCAGTGCCTGCCTATCTCTTTTCAAATGTCATCATGGTCTTTGATTTTAAAGTTGTAAAATTTAGCTGAGGTTGAGCTGTATTTTTTTTTTTCTTTTTATATCACACAGAACTTGCTTTTATTCTGTTTCTTGAGAAATTCTTTATTGGAAAAGTGATGTAGTATTTTCCAGTCCACTGTCCTGAGACGTATAAAATCCAAGGGAGGTCCATGAAATTTAAAACCAGACCACAGTCAGAAATCAGGAAAGAAAAAGCCTCCAAACCCCTCTTATTATTTTTCAGGTGTTTCAGAGCCTTTTGAAAACACACCAAAAAAAGATTAAGGATTTCAAATCTCCTTGTCAAAGGAATTTTATCAGCCACTGTCCTTAAGGTTACTAGTTACGGGGCCATTAAGTATACGGGAGCCTATTGAAGAAGCTCTGTTTCTTCTTGTGGAAAACATCCTGTAGATTTTAAAGGTCAGGGAAGAAGGGCCCTGTCAGATCTTCTTTTCAAGTCATATAGTATAAAAGGAACATCGACTTTAACGATGCTCACTTTTCTGTGAGGCAATACTGTGGTTGTGTGTTAAAAGTAGGAAAGTGCTGTGCATAGCTTATGTAAGAGATTATTTCCAGGCCACTTCTTACAACGTGTATATGCCTAATGATGCAGAACATTGAACACTACCAGGCTTTTAAAAGCACATAGCTTGCATATCGATTATTGTCTTTTATTAATGTGAATCTTGGGATTGTTCTTCTAACACATGGTTTGGTTCTTTTTCAGACCCAAAAAGCAGTTTGCATGTGACGTCACTAGATGATGCAGAATGTCTCCGATCTAAAGAGCACCTTTCCAGCCCCAGCAGTCACACCTCCTCCAGTTCAAAGTCCACCCGCAACATCCCTCGAAGACATACAGTAGGAGGCCCTCGCAGTTCCAAAGAAATACTGGGAATGCAAACCTCAGAGATGGACAGGAAGAGAGAGGCTTTCCTTGAGCATCTGAAACAGAAATATCCCCACCATGCTACAGCAATAATGGGACACCAGGAGAGACTGAGAGATCAGGTATGAAAGTGAAATTCATATCTTGCTTTTTGTTCAACGGTCCTTGTAACTCGTACAAAGTTGAGGGTTACCTCGTTACAAAAGGTGGGAATGTAACAAAGCATTAAACAGATTTTTCTTTTTCTTTTTTTTTTTTTTTTTATGGAGCCTAAGGTTCAGTTGCTCCCTTGAAATTCAAAGAAACAATAATAAAAATGAAACTGCTCATCATTACCTTGAAATTGTTTGTTGAAGCTGACATTTTTGAAGAGCTTTTCATTTTTTAGAGTATACACAGAGAAAGGGATGAAGGTGAGACTCTTGATCTTAGTATATAACTCTCCATCTACTTTTCACAGCTGAAGGGAAAATATGGAACAGCTGTTAGCTTGTCTTACACTTTCTGTGTTGGCACCACTGCCTGCCAGTAAAGAAAATATCTGCAGAGTATGTCTGTATGCTTTAGCTGGCTCTGTTACCCTTTCATTTGTTTTCTTTTCTATTTTTGAGTCTTTTAATGCAAACAGAATGGACTTATCCACAGGTATCTGCCTTCTCCAAGCTGTTTTGACATCCACATTGGCCTGTCAGCAGCATGCTTTAAGGTGCTTTGCTTCTTCCCCGCCTGCAATTACTTTTCAGCAGTGAAAAGTAGTATAGGGTCAGAGGAGATGTGACATGCTGATGTATTTCCCAGAGCAGGTGGAGGCTGCCATCACACCAACCTTCAGAATTCAAGGAATGCTGTGCAAGGATCTCTTCACAGTGTAACTCTGGCCTCTGGTTTTGGTTGCAGTGATAGAGTTTAATCTGTTCAGCTTTACAGACAAATCACTTTCTATTCTGTAGTGGGGTTTTTTTTTGTGGTTTTTTTTTTTTCAGTCAACCAACAGCATTTAGAGTTCAGGCTCAAAAATCTTGTGCCCATTATTCTCAATTTGAGAAGTGATTGACAACAAACCTTTGGTGTGGGGGGCTGAAGGGAGGTAGTGTTTTATAGGTATTTTGGCACTAACAGCCAATTAATTTAAACTAAGGAATAAAAACAAGTTGAAAAAATATTGTACACTGTTACTGGAGCTCTCACTGAAGTCCCAACCTCTTCTGAAGCCTTACAAACCTTTGGAGATCAGATCACTACTACAGCTTTGGAAAAAATGTCATTTGGTATCTCCTTCTCACAACTTGTCTTTGAGGGAGTTTCCAGAGAGCCCAGGTGCGATCATTGCTTCAGAACAGAACTGCTAGAATCTGTGTGCATCCAGCTAAAATTGCTGCAAGACTTCAGCTCTGACAAGGATGATACATTCCTTACTTTTAAGTAGTTTCCTTTGAAATTCTTGATTTTTATTTTTTAATTATTTTTTTTTTCTACCTACTTATCTCTTCCATGAACTTTAGTGACTGTGTGGAATGTGCTGGGTGGTGGATAAAGATAGCACACAAATTAAATAAAGGGGGTGGGAGGGGGGTGAAATCCAGAGATTAGATCTTTTGGAGTCATGTAAATATTTAGTTCCAGTGTTGCAGACACTGCAAACCCAGTTTGAACAGCCTACAGCATTACACCCTACACATTTTGTAATTTGAGCTTTTTCTGAAGGCAATAAATTACAGAAGGAATGCAGTAACTGTTCCTGCTATTTGTTTAAAATGTGTCATCCTTGCTAATTTATTGGGGGTAAAAATAATGCAAATGTCTCCTGCTTCTATTTTTTGATGATTAGATATATGTGTGTAGTGAGTTTTAAAATAATTTTAAAACAAAACAACTTCAAAATTAAACTTAGAGCATCAAGCTCTTTTTCTTGGGAATGGGAAAGACTCAAGACTCCATCCTTTCAGCATAACTTAAAAAAAAACGATAAATTCAACATAAGCCACATGAAAAAGATGCAGAAATAAATTATACCAGTTGATTGCAAGAAATTTGCTTACTTGCTATGTCATGTATCAACAGCCTGGCTCATCAGGTGCAGTAAGATTATTATGGTCATGATATTACAGTTCAAAGGATTTTCTTATTGGTTGTGTCTGTGTCTGCACACATGTCTGTTTATTTTGTGTGTGTTTGTATGTGTGTATATATGTGTTTGTGTGTATAGATGCACATAGATTAGTGTATATATACACATAGCTGTATGTATATATATATTTATGTGTATCAGTAATTCACTCTTACTTAGTTTCTCCATCAATAAGACTGTAATGCAATTTGCTTTAGAGGCTGTATATGTGTGTTTAGCATACATACTTCCCTCCCCTCCACCCTTCATATATGCATGTATGTAGCAGTGGTATAGAAAACAAGCTACATACACATGATGTAGGTAGATGTGTGTACATATATCTCACATAAAAGAATCTGTAAGATGTATGGGAATGAATTAAAAAGATGTGGTTTGTTTTCCAGGTTCTTTTCCCCCACTTCTTGTTTTCTAGCTGCTCCAGTATCTGGAAAGTGGCAACACTATCCCTGGTGGGAATTTCCTCACTGTGTGAGATCAATCAAATACAGTAGCTAATGCAACATCATTTCTAAACTCTGTGTCAAATGGTGCAGCTGGAACGTAAAACATCCCAGTGTTTACAGTCAGCATCCAGTCCCTTGGATATCACATCATTTGTCTTCCAGATTCAGCTAAACCCTCTTGGGTCCATAACCAGCAAAAATGAGCCAGAAAATCAAGATTGGTAATAGCTTCTTTTGTGGTGGACTTTCTTCTCTTGTCTGTTTTCACCATCATTATCTGAGTGTTTCTGGTTTGCAGAAAATAAGTACCAGGAAAAAAATCTTGGATGTTGTCACATCACATTGTATCATACTGTATCACCTAGCCAGCTCAGCTCTCAATGTTGTCCATATCTTCCACTGTGTAATAAAGTCTTCCTCCAGGCTTCATTTATTCAGATTAATCCCTCCCTGGATGTCCCTCCTGAGGACCTGTTTCTACCCTTGATAACCTGTCACAAATCAGAAGTACAGTCACAGCCAGGTAAAATGCCAGTGGGGATTACTGGTGGTCAACTAAGGTGGTGACCTGAACCCTCCCAGCTGTGCACACAGATCTTCTCTCCATCACCCCACTGGTTTGTTCCCCTGTTTGTGATTCTGGGAAGGAAAACTCAGAGAGACGGGGGCTGTCTTGGAGTGCACAAGGGCCTTGGGATTCTGCTGCAAGGCAAACAACGTGCTGCTCGGCTGGTCTGTGTGGTAAATTGGGGTGTGAGTTTGCAGGAGCCAGGGGCGAGCAGGCTTGCTGTGCCTTGCGCTCCCCAAAACACCCCCAGGGGAACACAGCTCACCATGGCCACAGCTCTTCCACCCACAGCCTGGCCGTTCACCCTCACGCTGCAGGTTTTCCCTTTGCAGGACAACCCTGCAGGCAGGCCCTAGAGCTCCTGCCACCAGGAAGCCTGGAGAGCTGAGGAGCAACATCTTTTTTTATAGGTAATGCAAGTTTCTGCAGGAGCTTTGGATACCTTGCCTCTGCAAAAGCTCCCTTTGTCTACATTAATGAAAGTAAAGTGCTAACACAAGCCCCAGGAAAATCAGAAAGGAAAAACAGAAAGGAAAAGCGTTGCAAGTCTTCTCAAGTTTGAGATGGTGTGAATCATCTGCTGCTAAGCTCATGGCAGGATGTGGTCACTTGCTTGGGTGTGTTGAGTCCAGTCAACAGAGGAGAAAAAGAGCAGGAACAATAGTGAAAGCTGGGCGAGCAGCTGCAAGAACACAAAAAGAGTAAGCAATTAAGAGGTTAAAATGCTAACCTGGCCAGGGGAGGGGGGGTAATCTCTGCCGTGAACCTGTTTTACAAGTTACCTCGCTAAAAAAAAAAAACCACCAACCCTTTCTGAGGGGCAGAGAGCAAAAATGAACGTGTAGAAGTTTTTCAGAGCTGAAGCTTAAGAGCATGCCAGAAGAAAATGAGCTGGAAGGTTTGTCACAGCTTTATTTTCTCCTTGTTTGACTAGGAAATACACTGGGAGGTGTGGTGGGGTTGCAAACAGCTCTGGTGTTTCTAGAGCCAGTGCTTTGTGAATAGCAAACTTATTGGCACCGAAAATTAGATTTCCATCAATTTAAGCAAAAAAGCCTTCCAGTGCCCGAGTGCCTAGACAATGGTGGTTGAGGGTTTTTTTGTTATGTTCAGTTAGGTATGAATGTGACAGGTAACTGGCATCTGGGCAGGTGTGGTTAAAGTTACCATGGAGATCCATGATGTCATGCTTGATAGAGCATGTCAAGACAGCTAATCTAACATGTAGATGTTCAAAAAGTCCCATAGGCCAGAACTAAGCTTTATGCAAATAACAAAGTTACGCTGCAAAAGGGCGAAAGAAAACAGGGCAGAGATATGGCGAGCGTTTTACCTGGCAGCCTGAAAGGATTATTACAGGATTCATCATAAATTAGAACTTTGGGAACTAAAGGAAGAGGATTTCAGACCGTCTCTGGCCTCACCTGTGGAATCTCACATTTCGGTAAATAAGCCTCTTTCTCTCCCTATTCTTTCTATAAGAAAAAAAAGCTTTTGAAATCGTGGAGTTTGCTTCACCACGTTGTTCCTCCTGGCAGCAGGACTGAGTCAATAAAGCAAGTTTTCTGGCATGGCAAGTTCCCTTTTCTCTTACGAAAATGAGTTCTTTATTGAATGGACTGAGAATTCGGAATTATTTGAAAAGGCATTGTAATGTATTGTGTTGATTATATGAATCATGCTGCAAAAATGTCCTAGGTAGTGTTTTGGAGGAGAAACTATGAAAGGAGACACTGTATTTATTTGTAGATTATTGCCAGATGTCTTCCCTTTAACCGTTAAAATAGAACCCTAAAATTACACCAGCATTTATTCCATGATTTGCTATCTGCATAAATACCAAAGGTTTGTTGGGTTTTTTTAAATGGATCATAGTATCAGTTGGCTAAACTGACTCTGACTATGTGCTTAGATATCATAGTGTAATGCAGGAGGATTTCTTAGTTATTTTTTTTTGTTGTTTGTTCTGTTTCTTTTTTGCTTGGGGTAAACACATTTGGAGGTAAAAGTCCAGCCACAGAAAGGTTGTTGGGACTTCTGCGTTTTAGGTGAAAACAAAAGGAGGGATATTTTCTGTCTCCCGGGAGAGTAAAATCCCTGGTTTCTTAGTTGCAACCACTTTTGTGCTTTTATCAGTCACAACAGATCAAGTCAACAGCAGTAGGCAAGGGGTAGCCCCCCCCCCAGCTCTGGCACTACTGGGATATGATAACAGAAAGCAGGTTTAGGGCTACAAAGTTTAGTAGGTTCAAATTGCTCAGTATGAGAAGGGTTCGATCTGGACAGGATAGTTAATGCCCGAGCTTGATGGTGTAAAAAGAGAAAAATATTGGGTTATGCATAAGGACACCCGAGAAATACAAACTTGAGAGAAACTTCGGTTCAATGCCAATCCTCAGTAGGATTTAGGGTATGAGGAGACTTCAGAATATGGTAAGCACATTATCTAATTCCAGGTGAAAAAAAACAGGGTATAAAGGTTTTATGATGTTCTGCATTGCTTGATCAGGCAAGGTTAAATAAACTTATTTTGGAACGTGCATTGATTATGAAAGTGAATGGATAGAAAAGAGTACAAAGTAAAGAAATCACTAACTTAATTTTTTTTTATTTTTTTTAATTTTTTTTTTGCTCACAGGTCTTTTGCTTTTACTCCTAGTTAGATCTTGAAACTAAGACAGTAATGGGAATGTTTTAGAATTAATTTCAATTTAACCTTTCTCCCAAAGTCTGAGTGTTAATTATTTAGTACTAGAATGTGTACAAATGAAAATGTGTTAAATGACCTAGCATATTTTGCATTCATTACAATTTTGCTCGTTGATGCCATGAAATTGGGTAGGGAGAAATTGATTTAGTGTTAATACTGTGTGAATAATTTTCTGGTGTGTACCAGTTAAAAACCACAGTTTAAAAATTACAATTTATTTTAAAACGTACGCAGTGTCTGTGAAGAATGAGATTTTAATCTGGATATATGTTGGTGCAGATTTTTCTAGTTGAGAAAGTCTGTTTTGTTGAATTACTACTCGGTTCACATACTGTTGCATATAACATGTAATCAAAACATGCCTCTTTTTATCTGAGAGCTCATAGTTAGGACTTGCTGTTGTGTCAGCAGAGGCTGTAGGTGTGTGTTCAGGGGGAAAAAAGTTTCAGAAGTTGTTTCAGGAGATTTCTGTGGGTTTCTGCCTCCTCTCCAATAACAGGTACTACCCTCCTGTCCAAATGAGACTGCAATTCTCCCTCCTCCCTGGATAGTCTTTGTAAGCCCAACAGAGCATGTTGCACATTCAGGAAGACGAGACCCTCCACAGTATCCACACGTGGCCCCTGTCTCATGTACCTTCTGGTACAACAATTTATTGCTTTCCAGTGCCTCTGCTTTAAAAGCACCTAAGAGCAATCTATGAAAATGAACATACGAAACATGATTACAAGCTTAGACCTCTGCTGAATTCCAAGCCCTTAGCTTTTGTTTATGGAAGGACACAAGATGACGTGTCCATTTGTTTTGAGTTGAAACATGCTCTTTAGCCCCCAGATAATGCTGTGATTGCGAGATATTTATAAATGGCTC
This sequence comes from Corythornis vintsioides, assembly GCA_025447755.1. Classification (NCBI taxonomy): domain Eukaryota; kingdom Metazoa; phylum Chordata; class Aves; order Coraciiformes; family Alcedinidae; genus Corythornis; species Corythornis vintsioides. The sequence goes on along the minus strand of JAOEGS010012575.1, from coordinate 59,142 downwards.
GATAGATAAATGAACAAAGAGCTAATTCATTAGCAAAGTAAATGGATTTACTTTGTATTCACTGTAAGTGAAAATATAGAGGAAGAAGAATACTTTTAGTAGAAAGTCTCAGAGAAAAGTCTCAATTTTACTCTTTAGTTTAAAAAAGTAAAGCAGCATGTTAAGGTACATATGAAACTACTAGCCCTAAGGTATCTCTGGGAGTAAGTAAAGTTTAGCTAGAGTAGCAATAGTTGCTTTGATAAACCTAAATTTCTTCATTTATAACAATCAGTTAAAAATAATATAAACAACCCCCCCAGAAAAAGTTTTGAAAAAGCTAGCACAACAAAGCTGCAAAAAGGCTAATAAAGCAAATCCTTTATTTCTGCCTTCCCTCCCCCCATGCAAACCACACACCGCTGGAGTTACTTTGCATCAACAGGATTAGTAACTTTTCTTCTGTGGCAACGCCTCTTCATTTTAAATAGTATGTATTGTGTATAAGTCAGGAGTCCCAGGTGGTTGGTACATGCTTACCTTTGTTCACGTGAATTTTGTACCTGTATTTTTCTAATCTAATTTTATAACAAAGTTCTGTGTGTTCAGCTGGCTGAATAGATACCCGCAGTAATCTTGTTTTTGTGCTTCTGGTTAGATCCAATGGAGAATCTAGGCCTTTGGTATCCCTTAAAGCACAGTTCAGACAGTTGCATTTTTGAGTTGCCCATGGAAACCTTGCCCAGGTATTGTAGACACCTGAGCTTCCTTAGGTTTTAGAAACTTATGCTTTTCTGACAAAAATGCTCTAAGGCAGCAGTAGATGAGGTTTTGTATGTACCTTGTGTAGTCTTGATGCTTTCTGGGTTGCCTCTCTAGATGACTACCAAAAACTGCAGCAAAGGAGTCAGCAGGGTCTCGTTTGGCAGATGGCTTCAGTGCAGGACTGACTTCTTCAGTGGTGATGGAAATGAAGCTCTGTGCAATGACCTGGCAGTGACCATCTTTGTAGCAAAGGCACATCTTGCTTTCTCTGAACCTCTGCCTGATGCCCTCCTTTCTCTGGGCATTCTTGGAAGTGTTTGGGATGGGTAAACCCTTCATTTGCCCTTTTGTAGTCAAGCCACTGGGCAATGATGTGTTACAGATCTCTGTCTCCATAGCCTTGTGGTTTACTTCTCAGTTCAGCTGCTGAATGAATCACGTGAGAGGACTCAGAGCACCATTCTACATGGGGCTTGTTGGTGACTAAAGTTAATTTCAAGTCCCTGCTTATGAGAGCTTGTGACAGAAGTGAAAATGAACAAGAAGTTTGTGACAGAACTGAAAATGAAACCCTGGTCTACAGATGTCTTTAGCCATGCTCATTGTGAGCAGGCATTTTCTCTCATCTATAGTTCTAGAGGTGTGTTAAAGGTAGTGTGAGGATCACTTGCAGTTGAGGAGCATCACAGATAGGCAGAGGTTTTGGTTGAGTTCAACAGATCATGGTGATGGTAGAGCTGAGATTACAGTGTAGCTCCTCCCATGGATGGTGGTCGGGGGTTTCTTCTGCAGCCTGTGATTGGCCTCAATATTTATGAATGTTTGCTGTGTCTCAAGATCATTTCCCTGCAAATGGTTGTGAATGTGCTTGGGTTGTTATCTTTTCAACTGAACAGTCCTGTTAGCTTCCCACTGGGAACGTTTTTGTGCTCTTTGCACATTGTCACTTGGGAGGGAAATGTGTATTTATGCCAGTCATTAGCAAAGTAAATGCAACTCTGGGCCATTGCTGCTGTATTAACATTTTTCCAGTTGATTTTCTAACAAAGGCAGATTGCACCAAAGTCACCTGGTTATCTGGCTTAGTTTAACTATAATCAGTGGGATTCAAATATCTTTTCTGCTCTCAGATAAGAAAACAAGGGTATAGAAGAGAAGCAAATAACTTATGATCATATATTTATTTTTTCTTTCTCTTGAAAGGAAGGAGTTGAGTACAGCAGGAGAAACTATGATGTTGTTAAAAATGCAGCTGACTCCTGTGACTTTGACAGCAGCTACTGTGATGTGCGTTGTTAGTATTTACCCAATCATGAGGATTGTGTCAATTCAGTAAATTCAGAATCTGGTGGGGTTTTTTTCATCTTGATGTATCAAGCCAATGCAGGGACCTTTCGCTGTTTGAAATTGTTTTGAAGGGGTTTTTTGTTTTGTTTTGTAGGATTTTTGTCATTAATTAGGTAGTGCCTTTTGTTCTGCTGAATTCTGTGTGGTCTGTTGCATTGTGGATTGTTGTGATTCCATCAGGGCAATGAAGCTGGTGAAGGGCTTGAAGAATAAATCTTATGAAGAGTAATTCAAGGAGCTGGGACTGTTTAGTTTGAGGAAGAGGCTGATGGGAGACCTCATCACTCTACAACTACCTGAAATGACTTTGCAGAGAGGTTGATGCTGGTCTCTTCACAGGTAATTAACGATAGAACAAGATGGAATGGATTCCAGCTGAAACAGGGTGGGTTTAGACTGGCAATAAGGAAAAATTTTTCACAGAAGTAGTCAGACACTGGCACAGGCTGCCCAGGGAGGTGGTTGAGTCACCATCCCTGGATGTGTTTAAGGGTTGTCTGGATATGGATTTGAGGGACATGGTTTAGGGGTGAACTTTGTAGAGTAGGGTTAATGGTTGGACTTGATCCCAAGGGTCTTTTCCAACCTGAATAATTCTATGATTCATTCATTCACTAGGGGATTTCTAACTTAGTAAATGCTGAGTACTGTAATTTGTTTAAGTTCAGGAAAGGTTTTCACTGGCTGATTAATACACTGCCATAGGTGCACTTCAAATTTTATGTCTTGGCCTTTTTTTTTTTTTTTTAAGTGAGTTGTTAAAAGAAGGAATAGAGAAGTTATTCTCTGAGGTTATGTCTGAAATCCAGAAAGACTATTATGTCTTTCACTGTGGCTTATGCTGTGGGTTCTTAAGTAGACTCTAACAACTTCTCAGGAGATGGATGTTGGTATAATCAACCATGTGCATTTTGTATGTTCTGACATTTTGTAGTTACAAGTTATTTTGTCCCAAATCTTGAGATTTATGTATGTTCCAAAATTATGTTCTTGTTAGTTGTAAGACTGGTTCTTCTCTTTACCTGCAGGAATGTCCAATTCTCTTTTGGATTGCTAAATACTTGACTGTGATAATGTCTTGTGACTGTAAATTCCAGAACTCAACTAAGTTTTAAGAATATTTCAACCTCTAAGGGGTTTACCTTTCTTACATATACACTTAATAGACTGTCTCCATGCTCTTTCATTGATTTCATTCCAAATAGAAAAAGTATTGCAATTCAGTTTCCATCAAAGTTAAATATTTTTTCAGTCTAGAGGGACACATCCCCCTTCCAGGGAAGCAGGAAGGCAGAAAGATGAAGTAAACAGTGAAAAAATGAAGTTGAGTCTGATTTAAAATTTTATTTGATACATTCACTTCCAGATACACTTATTGCTGGATGACTAAGCAGAGGCTTTTCCAATTTGCACCTATTATGTGGGTATATGGGTGTCTAAAGTCTGGAAACAGTCCTGCTGTCAGTGTCTATGTATGAGCTTTGGGCTTTCTTCCACTGTGCTTTGAAAACATAATTTTAGCTGCATTTATTCATTTGTAGCCCTGTTTTTAGTAACACAAAATAGCATAAATCAGCCTGTTTTAATTTGTAATAAATTACTCACAGAAAGAGCAAATATTTGACTTTGATTAGAATAAGTAAGAAGAAATGTCACTTATCTCCCATTGACTGAATAAATAAATAATTGTATGACATTGGTCGATATAAATAACACTAAATATTGTTTGGAAGGAAGAATTATTATTTAGCATAACATAAAAGAAAGAATTAAAAAATGTACATGTAATATAAACAGTTCCATTAAAATGTGTCCTGAAGAGCTAGGTCATTTATAACATTTCCTATAGAACTTAAAACACTGGTTTTTGTTTTTTTTTTTTTTTTTTAATAACAGAGATGATATAATTTCAGTAAATTCTTCATCCAGATTATCTTTTTCCCTAAAAACACTCCAAAACTTCACAGATGTTATGGCTTGATTTCATCTTTCATTATGCATGTCATGCATTCTTTAGTTTTAAAAAAGCTATTTATATTAAAGTTGCTTAATAGCTCTGCATTAAAAAGAGACCATTATGTCAACATCTGTTACTCAGGGATGTGGGAGAACTTTGCTGTTTCTGTATTCTTACACTGGAATCACCACAATATTGCAGGTACCAGTAACTGCTGGCAGTATTTTGTGAGGTTTTTACTGATGATCTCTATTGTTTCAGCAGGTTTTAAGCTGCTAATCCAAGCTGCCCTCTTTTGTCTAATATTAAATCCAGCGCTGGGGGTACAGGCAGAATGGTGCCTTCTGCCAGCCCTGACATGTTCCTGTGTGGGCGCAGAGCTGAGAAGGGTTTCTGTGCTACCCAGCCTGGGGACTCCCACTGCTTCACCACAGGCAGTTCAGATGGTGTCTGTCGCTGGAGAATTGAAATGAAAACTTGTGATGGAAACAGCATCAAAAGCTTTCGGGAAATCGGTGGAGAACTTCTCTCTTCTGAATATCGCAGAAGGGTGGGGTGGAATGGGGCGAGGAGGTGCAGATCACAAAATGTTTTTCTTGGCCCTCGTGGTGCTGGTAAAAATGTTCCTGCTGACCGGAGTACAGTTGGCTCAAACCCCCAGCAGGTTGTTCGTCCGATGAGCATTTCCTCTGATATCAGATACAAGCATTTAATTTCTGGCTCATGTGCACTTCCCTTCTGGTTTATTTTCACCGAGTGTTTTCCGCAGTGGACGCCGCGGCAGCCGCCTTCCCACGGGACGGTCCTGCCGGCACCTGCTGCCGCTGCTCCCCGGCACCGCAGGCGCTCCCAACTCCCTCCCTGCCGCGCGGCAGCTGACGGGCGCTGCTGCGAAGCCAGGGCTCCCAGCCACAGCTTTCTATTCCGGTCCTGAACAACTGGGTTAATCCCACACTGAGCCTGGGACCCGACTGCGAGGAGGAGTCAGGTTTCTTCCCGTGGCCAGTGAGTAGCTGTCAGCAGTGAGGACCATGGCGGAGGTCGCTTATGATACTTGGTTGCTGCTGTAGCCTGAGATTTCACCACAGCATTAACTGTTCGTATTGTTTTGATCATGCTTTTATTTACTGTGTGTGTTTAGCCCTCTTTTCTTCATCTCTATATCATCACCTCCTTGGTCTTGGATAGTAATCCTTTCACAAAAGGGTAGCTCTAGCCCATGTGCAAATGTGTATTTGTTCAATCCCCACCCGTATGCAAGCACGCAACCACGAGAAACCAGTATTTTGTTATATATGAGTCAGTTACACACCCGGATGTGTAACAAAAATTTCACATCAGACGAGGCTTTGCTGCATATAGAAATCCACAGCAGGAGGAAGAGGGACTCGCTCTGCTCCTGGTTCTGCAGCTCCATGCTGGCAGCAGTCTGCTACAGAGGGCATGGATTTGGAGGAGAGGGTCACCACTAGTGCTCCTGTGGCACAGCCAAGAAGAAAAAGGAGCCTCGCGGCTCTTTGCTGCTCCTCTGGTGCCTCTTCTGCAAACCAGGTACAGCTCTGATGAAAAGCCCAGGCTTTCCTCTGTGGGGCTTCTGTAAGAATTAGTGGAAGATTTGGGGTAGATTTTAAAAGACTGCTCCCTGTGAAAAGAAACGTCCTTAAGTATCCATTGCCATTATGGTATTGTCTATACCTGTTTCTACTTTGAAAGGCAGAGAAAACTTGCAGTACTTGCCAGACGTTTATGGGAGGGAGGCTGACAGTCTACTAAAGGGCTTCCCTTGAACATTAAAATGCCCCTTCCCTTAAGATACAATTTGATTTAATCTCCCAGCTTCATATTTGTCATACACTGTCCAAAAACCAAGATGCTTTCTTCTCTAATTATAGAGGGTGGTTATATGTAAGGTTTAATCTATTTGCTGTAAGTCTTTCAGGATTCTGGAGTAACTGCTACTTTGTGGGCCTCTTTTGAAATGAAGTGTTAGAAAACATTAGACTCCTACTCTGAAGTTACTTGGACAGTGAAGATCAGTGAGCTACTTTTAATTTTTTTACCCATGTCTTCTCTTGCTTCTGCTGAATATTTTGGGTTTGAGATACCTTTATTCCTCATGCTGTGACAGCAGGTATTGTTTTGTTTTAAAGAAACTGAACTCACAAGTTCCATCTTGTTTGTGCATGACTTAAACCTCTCTCAGAAACATTGTTTTGCCAAGAATGGTTCCACTTACTATATGTTAGACAGATTTCTTGGTGACTGTGTTATATAGGCAAAGTCAGCTTGGAATTTAATACTTTATAAAAGGAGAACTGAGGAAATTAAAAAAAAAAAAAATCACTTGTGAGATGCTTCTTATGCTGATTTCGTTTTTTTATTTTAAATGTAGTTTTGTAGATTTCTCACAATACCTATCAGTGATGTTTTACTAGAGAAAGAATGAGTTGGGCTTTTGTGATATATCACACCTATATGGTTGTAGTTGTAGAAGCTGGGGCAAATAATCCCGAAATGATACAAAAATATTTTGTGTTTAAGGTGATCACTCTGTGAAGGCTGTTTTTTCTAAGGAGACATATAACATTTTAGATTAGATTTACTTGCTGTGTAGCATTTTAAACACATCAGACTAAAACTAATGCGGGTTAAAACCAACAGATGTATTGAGTCGCCTGGCAAAACAAGGGTGGCTTAGATAACCATTCAGTACCTTATTGTGGTAAGATAAACATGGAATTCTAGGTATTTTCTACAATAAAAGAACTTAGGTGTTCTTTTGATGTGTGCTTTCTGCTGCTGCTTGTCAGACTTTCCTGGATGCTGCCAAAATGTCTATGCTCTTGTTGTCTTTTTTTATTTTTCTTCTTTTAGGATCACACTATTAGATTTGGAGGGCAGAATAGCTTTTCTAACTTCATCTGGAACAAAAAAGCAGTCAGACAAAAGTTATCAAGTCTTTCAAGCGAGGTTTGTCTAGCCACTGCTGTTTTCTTTTTGGCTTATCTTCTCTGTGGTTTGAAAACTTTCTTGAATGTCTGGGTTCTGTGATCTTTCAGAGGTCTTTTAAAATGCAGTCATCGTTTCTAAATGTTCATTGTGCCTTCAGATAGTTTCAGTGAAGACAAGGGTGATGATCTGGTTTTACTTGCCTCAGTATATGGCAAGGACCTATGTTTGGAAATAAGTTTATGTACTGTTTGACTGCTCAGTTAGCTACAGCAGCCAGTCTGATTTCCTATTGACATCTCTGCCAACACACAAAATCACCTGTGTTTGTTCACCCAAATTCAGCAAAGTAGCTGATTCTGGCAGCCTCCTGCTGCAATAGGCAGATTTAAGGTATTTTACCTGAAATCTGAGATGGAGGGAAAGAGTTATGTGGGGAAGAAAAACCTTGATTAGCCACGGAGAATGTTCCACCTTGAATCAGTTTTATGTGTGTTGGGTATTATACTTAAGAGCAGAATCATTAAAAGCCTTTTGCAAACAAATGACCAGCACAGACTTCAGCCTTAACTGTATATTGTGATAAACAGTACGTTGTGATATTTTGCTCAACAAAAACAGTTTCTCTTGTACATGACTGAACTACTTTGGTTCACATATAACACATTGCCCTGTACTTGGCACTGGTGAGGCTTCAGCTTGAGAATTGTGCTCAGTTTTGGGAGCCATAGTATAAAAAAAGACATTGAGGTGCTGGAGCGAGTGCAGAGAAGAGCAATGAAGCTGGTAAAGGGTCAGGAGAAAGTATCTCATGAGGAGCACCTGAGGGACCTGGGGTTGTTTAGTCTGGAGAAGAGGAGGCTAAGAGGAGACCTCATTGCTCTCTACAACTGCTTGAAAGGATGTTGAGGTGAGGTGGGTGTTGGTCTCTTCTCCTAGGTAATTTGTGGTAGAACAAGAGGAAATGAGCTTAAGTTGTACCAGAGGAGGTTTAGGTTGGCTATTAGGAATTATTTTTTTTTACTGGGAGAGTGGTGAGGCCTTGGAACAGGCTGCCCAGGGAAGGGGTGGCATCACCAGCCTTGGAGGTGTTTAAAAAATGTCTATATGTGGCACTTCAGGTCATGGTTTATTGATCCTGATAATATTTAGTAGATGGTTGGACTTGACGATCTTGAAGGTCATTTTCAACCTTAATGATTCTATGAAAAGTCTGCCCAGCTCCACAGCCCGTGTGGTACCTCTTATCTCTCCTGTCACTTTGTTTTCATCAAGAGGAGGATCAAACAGTTGTTTCTCATCTAAGACCCTGCTTCAGACGTAAATTAGCCATGATGTTCAATATCCCCCATGGAAGTGAAGCTGGTTGTCAGCAGTGTAATAAAGGCACCATTTTTCCCAACTGCCTTTCCTAAAAGGTCCGTGTCAATATGTGACACAGCAGATGGTCTGTAGTAACCAAACCTGCAAAAGTTTTGTTCAGTCACAGTGTTAGCTAAAGAAAATGAAAGCAAACCATGATGCAGTTATTTTGCTTGTTCTTTCCTTTGCAGGGCATTTGTTTGCTATAGGCTACCAGAAAACATTTGTAGAGTAGTGACTTTTACAGAAAGACTAGTAGTAGCAAGTGCTTAGGGATCACTGTCTTGGTAGCTGGAGAGAGAAGATTATTATAGCATCCAGGAAACTATCTAAAGGTTGAACTGTCAAAAGATACAGATTCCTCCCAGCTGCAGCCCTTTGTAGATGAGATAAAGGTGTATTAGCTTCCAGCATGGCTGGACCCTTGGAACAGGTCATCTGCTCTTGGTCCAGGGAAATAGCTGGTCAGTGGTGCCAGCATAGTTTCTCCTCTTCTTCTGGGAAGACTGAAATTGAAAATGTGATTTACCTGCAAACACAGGGGGAGGTCATCTTCTGGATGGTTTCAATAGGAGGTTTTAAGGGCAATGATCAGAGTGCCTTTTGACTACCAGAGGGAGAAGTAGGTGATGTTTAATATTTGAAGAAATCCATGGTTTCAAAGGTTGTTAATAAAGTACTCTTGTCCTGGTTTGCCAACTGGAGTTTAACACAACACTGTTTAATTTGGTTACTCAAACTTTTTCTTTTCTTTTCTTTTCTTTTTTTTTTTTTTTTTGTAAATTTGTGGTGAATTTTGGAGGAGGTAAATAGCTAAAAGTTAAAATTTTCCATATAGAAGAATGTTATATGAGGTTGCTTCTTGACACATGGTTGTTGGGAATATGCTAAAAGGCAGCTTTTCTAGAAATATATCTTGTTACTGGGATCTGGGCTTTGGTCAAGAAATTCACTCTGCTTAGGCTGTGAAACAATTGCATTATAGTCTTTTGCCATAGGAGTTTGACATGTTGCTCTGGCAGGTACACGGTATCTTGCTACAAAATCAGATTGTATCCCAACCTCAGAGAGTTTATTTTAATATGAGATTATCTTTTGTTTCCTGTTTCATCATTAGAGTACACCAAAAAAAAAAAAAAAAAGCACAGAAGCACAGTTCTTTAAAGATGTGAATACAGATGAGCATTAACATGGTGATTTTACAAAGAAAATGACAAATAAAACAGGCGAGGAGAGATAGTCAGATGTGTAAGCATGTCCTTTGGGCTAAAAGAGCCAGAGGTAGTGAACTGTCAGACCAAAGTAACCATCTTAGGCAACGTGTGCATGTGTTTGTGTGTGGACAAGCATATGCTGCACACCCGGTTCCTGCACAGCTACATCTGCTGCTGGTGCTGTAGAAACAAGCAGCTGCCTGCAGAGTCATGTGCTGGTCGTAAAGGGTAGGGCCAATCAATGATTACGAGCATGGTGTAAATACATGATGTATCTGAGATAAATGTTCAGTAAACTGCAATCCTACATGGATCAAACCTGTCACACAGGTAGTTGATACCGAGTTAGTGTTGAGAGGATTAGCAGGGGCATTGCAAACCTACAAGACCAAATGAGTTTGTAAAATTTTACCTTGTATTTTGACAAACTGAATGGAGAGTGAATTAACTGCATTTGAGCAATCAAGTGATCATGAGTTATAGCAAAGTCTAAGTTGGAAAGGACCTCTGCACACTATCTGAACTGCTGTAGAAAGCAGGGACTTACATTAGGTCATCCTAATCAGGCTGAGTCTTGAATGTTCCCACTGAAGGAGATTCCATCACTTCTCCATTCATTGTATTGCATTTTTTCATTGTCGTCATAGTCCGTGGGTTTTTTTCTTCTTATAGCCAGACAGAATTTCCAAGAATGGGGTAAACTGTACCCTGGAAAATGGTAAATCTGGAAGGCATTTAAGGATATTTTGAACTAGAAGTGTACAAGAGTTCCTAGTGTTACACTATCATGAAAGGAGAAGGAATTATATTTCAGGAAGACAGTGACTGAGACTCAAGTGTAGCCTAATCTCTGGATGTGCACTATGAGAAAAATGCATATGTTATAGTTTTAGACTCCATATTGTTGAAGGAAAGTTGAAACGGGAGTGTTGCAGGTCAGTCAGCCAGAATGGTCTGAGATCTGGTGAAACTATTTCTGAGAACCATTTTTTTAATCTGTTGACTCTGTAAAAATGTAGAGCCTGCTCCATGATAAGTCTCTTGAAGCAGGAGAAAATATACTGGTTTTATATTGGCTGTTTAGAACAGTAATGAAAATCGTAACACAAACTAAAAGTTATAACTGGAGAGTTAGGCATGTTCAGATCAAATCTAATGCACAACATTTTTCACAGCAGAATTTATTAATTATTCTGATGAATTATCAAGAGAAGCAAGAGGTTCTTCATCTCTCTAAATCTTCCAATTATGACAGGTTGCTTTTCTAGCTGATACGCTTTAGTCAAACAAAAGTTAGTGATGAATAGGGCTAACTGGCAGAGATTTATTGGTTCCTTCTTGGCCTCAGTTATGCAACTGAGGTTCTTGGCTATTCATGCAATTTTAATGTTTTGAGGACTGTTCATAAAAAACTGAGTTTGACCCAGCTGCTTTTGAATATAACACTGTAACTAGGATGAGCTATTTCAAAATTTTTTTTTAAATTGCTTTAGTTTTTAGAAATTTAGGTTACTTGGAAGTTTTAAGTTACAAATAGGAGTTTTAAGTGAAATACTACTAGAAAAATTATTAGGGTGAATAGAATCATTCTGGTTGGAAGAGATCTAACAGCTCCAACACACCTGTAGGATGCAGGTGATGAAGTCAATCAGTTAATTACTCAAAAAACCCCTCTTCCAAACACAAAAATGCAGCATGTCACATGTTATGTGGCCCTGTGTTTCTCTCTGTACTACTCCCGAGTTTGATCCTTGTTCTCAATGAAGGCTCCAGGCTGATGAGAAGCATTTTCCATGTTTTATGCTGCTTGACTTGGGTCGTCAGCGTTTCTGCCTGCAGTTCTCAGCTGTGGATTGCTAGTGCCTTTTAAGTACTGTGACTAACACTAAGCTTATGGGAGGCCTTTAAAATTGCATGTAACCAGCATGAGACAGAGGGACTAAGGTTGTAAAGCTCCTTGAAAAGCGTGCAGGCCTGTGAAATTGTTTTGGGTTTTTTTTCCCCCCTCGCTTCTGTTGCTGTTACAGACCCAGCACATTGCACTCCAACTGGCCTTTCCAGAGACCCACCTGGTGCTTTGTTCTACTTGGTGAAGCCCCATTCTCAACATCTCTGAGAGCTTCTGACCATTTCTCCATAGTCTGAAGAGATCAACATTTAACATGGTGCTCTCTTCCTTTCCAGGACCTCTGCTTGGCTTTCATGGCTCTCTCTTGCCATGGAGCATTGAAGTGAGGCCAACATTTGAATGCATGCTGCCAAATTTATCTCTGAAATGGAGGCACGTTTTATTTTTTTTAATTAATGCCATCTCATTTGCACATAGAAATAGTTCTTTAAAGCTATTTTCCTTCAAGAAATCTCAAAGGATTGCTGCCTCTCCTTGCTATGGTAAGGATGGGGGGGATGTCTGTGAGAGCCTGACAAGTGGCAGGGATAGCATGTGGTCCCAGCCATCAGCTGAGTGTCGACAGGCAGCAGTGACCTGTGGTGTCCCTTGGCTGTCCCATGCCATCAGCCAGGGTCTTGCTATCAGTGCATGACCTTTCCCAGGGGAAAACTTTCTCCCACGGCATGTTTGTGGAAGTCCCTTGTATTCAGGCTTGGAGAGGAATTTTGCCCTCTGTTTATGCTAAGGGAGCACATTTAAGGTTGCTGCTAGTGAAGTAGTTTGCACAGCATAATGCTATTTGGCTAATTAAATGCTAAGTTGAGTACATCAGAGTTCATACCACTTTTAAAGTTCATGTAATGCTTTTAAACGCTGAAAATGTTATTTGAAGGATTGTCTGTGTGCTGTCGTGTCGCAAGAGTAAAACAATAGCACCTTTTACTTGAGACCTTAAAAATATGTTCCTCTTTCTAATAAGATTGAAATAACTTCCCAGCCACTTGCCTGGAAAGTTGGCAGGGGTTGAAGAACAGTTAGAGTTTTATGTGATCATGTTTGTACCTGTATGGAGAGACATTTATTTACTCAACTGTGCAAGAGGAAATCTTAGCTGTGGGAAATGTATCTTATATTTACTTTTAACTATTGCCCTCACTGAAAGTTGAGGAAACTCAATAGTCCTGCGTTTAAATGAACATCAAAAAGTCACTCAGAATCTTGAAAAAAAAGAGCTAAGGATGTTCCATCACATCTTTAACTGGTGGAGAATTTTACAGAGATCTGCATTATAGTATGTGGTATTTTTTATAATGAAGGCAGATATCATTTTAGAAAAAGAATCCCAAATAATATATTTTTTTTTTTGGTTGGTTTGCAGTCTGTGGCTATCCAAAAGTTAGGGTTTTCATTGTATGAATCGCCAAGAATTTGACATTGTCACATAAGGATTTTGATAGCATTTTTATCTTCCTAAAAGGGATGACCAGGTTTAAATTCAGTTTTAGATAAGTAGAAATAGTAGCATATATTACAGATGCTGTTTTAACCTTGGTGAATTGAGCTAGTACTTGTTCATGGCATAGAGGCTTTCTCTGCAAAATAAAAGAAAAAATGGAACAAAATCTTATCCAGATAGATCTGAGCCAAGGGGGTATTCAGGGCTTTCAGCACAACAGGGACACATTTGGTTAGGAAGTAGGGTGTCCACATGACAGTTTCAAATGCTTCTTGTCCCCAGGAAAAACAATTTTTGTCTTAACTCTTCATCCAAGTTCAATAGCTATCTCTTGGAAATGTGTACAGCAAGGTTTGTGCTGTGAGGGTGAAAGGCACTGTCTGAGCAGCCTTCCTAACACCCCACCATGAGTGAAGCATCACAGGTGGGATTTTGACTCATTCCTCTGACCGTGCAGATAAGCCCTAAGCTCTGACTAGACAACAGGAATGTCTCCAGCAAAAGGAAATTGCCAGGTGGTTTAAAGCCTGGCAGTATGTCCAACCCTACCCAATTTCCTTGTGGCTGTACTGCAGGGTAAGGCAAAGGGGTCATAGCCAGTCACTGTCTGGTGCTCTGTGGCTGCTGACAGCTTCTTGGGGACAGCAAGATCTTAGAGAGCCAGGGGGCTACTCATGGTTGTTTCAGGGAGGTCAAGAGTTTATTACAGAACCACAGAGGTGATCCTGCTCTGGCAAGGGGGCTGGCCTAGATGTTCTGTTGAGGTTCCTTCCAACGCCTCACATTCTGTGATGATTCTGTGAGAGGTTGTTACCTTCCCACTCAGCTCCCTATGTTCAACTCGATCTGTGGTTCATGTAAGTTTGGTCATGATCATTTTAACAATGTCTGAAAGGTTCAGATATTGGTTCACTGAGGCAGGGTAGTTAAGGCATTTAATTACTTGACTGGCCCTTAAACTGGGATGAGAACAGTATAAAAGCTCTGGAACGATCAGATCTGAAAATATCCTTCAGGATTTCCACTGAAAGCAGAAAAAAAAAAAAAAAAGGAGAGGGCAATTTTGCCATTTTATTGAGAAACAGCAAACAAAACAGATGGGAGACATCTCAGATTTGCGTCTTCCTAATGTGAAGCACCAAAGGGTATTTTTTTCTCTTTTTCATTTTGAACATGGGGGTGGAGATAGATTAATAGGTTTTATTTTAGCCTCCAGTTCTTACATGTCTTGCACTTGAAAACAGTGTTTTCCTCCTCCTTGATACCAGATGTTGCACTCTGGAGAATAATTTCTTAGCATTTTCCAAGTTCAGTGAACTGCCTTGTGTTTTAATGATGATGGTTAGGAAATGTACCAGTTCATAACCAATGATGTACCTAAGGCTGTTTATAGACTGCAGTACAGGATCCATCACAACTGAAGTGGCTTAGGAAGATGAAACTTGATCCTTTTGGACAGCTGTGAACTTGCACTGAGGAGGGACAATCAAAAGAGGAAGGATGACAACTGCCTTTTTATTTTTTTCTTCTTTTTTTTTGTATGATGAGGAGTTTGGGAGTTTGCAGTTATTTAAACAGTTCTTCAGGATTTGCAGGATCTGAGTGGTCCCCAGGTAGCAGGGCAGCACACAGTAAGTTCAGATGGTTGATGACTTGATGAAGCTGGGTACATTAAGGTGATTTAGATAATATGTGTGAGCATTTTTTTTTCTTTTACAATGAAGCCTTACTCAGATATGAAAAATTTCCTGACGGATTTCTTTTGTCTTCTCTTTGTGGACAGGGTTTAGCATTGGACATTTCTGTGGCATTCTCAATTCCAAGTATTATTTCCAGCAAACTAATTGTATTAATTCATTTACTCTTACTCACTCCATTACACTTTTTCCTTTGTTTTGCAACGTTTCACTGCTTGCCTCTTTAACTTTCTTTTATTCACCCGTTAAGCCCCGAACAAGCTGCTTGAATGAGTTTGTGGCTTGAAAGATTTTCTGGCTTTAAATCGCTCTTGCCGGCTGGCACATTCCTCTCTGAAAATCTGTGAGTGCCATGACATTTTAGTGGACTACCAGGGTGCAGCTGCATGGCTACTTAGCACCAGCAATCTCGCTAATTAACAGAGGCTCCCCTTAGGGACTGGAGTCTAAAATTCCATACTCAGCCTGAAGGGAGTTCTCTAAAACAGATCAGATGACATGTGTCTTAAAAATGCCCACTGATTTTTATGGGAACCTGGAGTGACAAGCTCAGCTGTGGGAATCTGCAATAGAGGTGTCCCAGGTTAGGGAAGATCAGTGTTTGAATACTTTTGTCTTCTAAAAAAAATTTAATTAGTGGCACTGCTGTCCTTCACTTGTTTTTCTTGAAGTTTGAGCTCTGTGGGGAAGGGGCCATCTGACTTCTTCTTTGCAAAATCCAGAGTTCTTACTGCAGGATCCTGTCCCATTTAATGAAAAATGTTGAGATCTAATGAATGATTTATTGAAAAATACCCGAGGATCTTTTAAATAAATTGCAGTTTATAAACAACTGCATTAGTCAGGTTACAAATAGAAAGCATCAAGCATTGTGGAAGAGTTAATTTCCTTTATGGAGCAACACTATTGTGGCAGTAGTTCAAAAAACAGTAGGATGAAGCAACGAAATATGGTTGGGTAGTTCAAATGTGAGGATATATATAAAGTGTCACACATGGCATAGAATTAAATAGTAGCCGGGAAGGATGCCAGAGAGACTGAGGATTTCAGTTCAGAAGGACTCTTAGTTACATGTTTTGGAGGTTTTTTTGGAATTGAAGTACCATTTTCTCCTCTGATGGCCTTTCCTTCAGGGGCTTCTCATGTAGATGTTTATTAGTAAACAGCTGCTTGCAATGAAAGGCAATTACTTTATAGCCATAGTGGTTTCTGCTAGATGTGTTTGTTGATCTGGGACTGGTTGCACTTCTGTTTGTTCTAATCTAATCCAGATAAGAGTATTTAAGGATTCATAAACTGGGCATTTAACTCACCAAAAAGCTACATAAAGAACAGATAACAGCCGTGATTGTACATATAACTTTTGGCCTTTAAAAATCTTAAATTAACTCATTAAAGTGTACTGAATATAGATGTTTATATGAAAGCTTTTATAAATATGACACATATAATTATTCTGTATATTATCTGCCTATCTCTTATATGTGTGTATATATAAAATTAAATATTATTGTGAACATGTTTATTGTGCCCTCCCTATGAAGTAGGTGCTTGAGAACACTGTGAAGTAAAATACTTACTTGATAATTAGGTACAACAGTATCTGAATTCCTGATAGTTGGTGTCTTGTTTGTTTAAACAGTTTAAAAGATGGGATTTATTGGAGATTGAAATCTGTAAGAGTCAATTAATTTCAAAAAATCTCTATATAAAAGTATAGTTCAAATCTGTAAGATTAATGAAATTACATTTACATAGTAATCACTCTCTTGTCAAGAATTTGAGGCTAGGTAATTGTAGTTGAGTACCTGATTTAAGTTCTTTCAGTTGTGGTGGTTTTGTCCAGTGTAGAGTCAAAAGGGGATTGAAATCTGGGAGATTAACGTTTTATACAGAATTGAGTCTTTCTAAACATATGCAAGATGCCAAGCTACAACGTTACTTCTGTTGATGATCTGAGTGTATTTTCACAGCTTTGAATAATCAGAAAAATACTGTCTTTAAGATGTGGGAAGTACATGTACGCACTAGAAAAGCACTGAGCTGATCATCACCACTCAAGGAAAAGATCTGGAGGTTATTATGGATCTATGGAAATGTCAATGCAGTGCTCGATAACAATTGAAAAGGCAGGTCTGATGTTTGCAGCTTTTTATTAGAAAAAGAGAGGAAGACAGAGAGTATCACTGCC
>JAOEGS010012575.1:0-42009 GCA_025447755.1 Corythornis vintsioides | reverse complement strand
ATAACAATTGAAAAGGCAGGTCTGATGTTTGCAGCTTTTTATTAGAAAAAGAGAGGAAGACAGAGAGTATCACTGCCCACTCTAAATTCATGGGACTTCTGGGATGTGTGCAGTTCAGCTGTCTCCAGCACCAAGGGGTATAATAGAACTGGGGACAAGGTTTGCAAAAGAACACCAGTGATGAAAGTGAGGGAGTGGCCCCATGGACAAGTCAGCACAGTAAGAGATGGAGGTGGCTGGAGGGGAGGAAAAACAGGCAAATTACAGAGCTACAAAGTTCTTTGGGCCAGGAGAGAGTTTTGGGGTAGCATCACTATTTTCACCCCTGTTCTTAACCACTTCCCTGGGTATCTACTTCAATCTACTGGTGGTGGAAATGGGCTGCTGGAGTATATGGACTTTGATCCAGTGCTTTCTATTTGTGAAATAATCTCTAGGCCACAGTAACCCCTGGGTGGCTAGGATGAAGTACAATGTAACACTAGGAAAAGCACCAGGTTTGGGGAGAAAAATGAACACTTTGCCATTTGAGTCCCCTGCCTCTCCAGCTCTCCATATCTCACCAGGCTGGCTTTCTTCAGCCGCTCCCAGATATTTTGCTTCAAGTAGTTTTCCCAAACATTGTTTTCTTGACAGTAATTTCTCTTCTGGCATGCTATTGTTTGAACTGTTTCTCAAGGGTGCTTTGGCCGTCTGCTTCTATGACTTTGACAAGCAGTTTTTCCCTTTTTTTCAGTAGCTGGTCTGTGATACAAATGAGAGTCTGCATGCAGCCAGCTTGCTCTGCTCCACATAGGAAAGTCAGGGGAGGAGGAGGCAGGAGTGCATTGTTGAGAATCTTCCAGCCCCATCCACCCTTGTGTTGCGCTAAGTTAAACTCTCACCTACTTAGTGACATGCAGCTTATATCATCTTACATATGACCTTTGACTTTGTCTTGCTAAATTGAGCCTGAGAAACTTAAATGTCAGAAGGCTAGAGCAGGTCAGGACAGAAGAAAAACATAAGTTAAAGTTTGCCATACTATTAAATTTGTGATTTACCATACATAGCTGCTGTTGCCTTTAAAGAGGCAAATTCTTATTAACTAAGAATTTGCACAAGTGATAAATAATTAGACAGAAAGCTTAGGTAAAAACAGCCTATTTAGTCTTTTCCTCTTGCTGATGTACATTTGTTCAGTGCTTCATCTCGTTTGGTGTTCTGGTTGTTGCTTTTTGGGTAGTGGTTGGGTTTGTGTGTTGTTTTTTTTGTGTGTGGGTGGGGGGGGTTTTGTTTGTTTAGTTCGATTTTTATTTCTTTTGTTTTGTGTTGCGTTTGTTTCTGTTTTTCCAGAAGAAAATGTAACCGTAAATCTACAGTAGTAAGAGGTACCCCAGTAGTCATAAACTACTTTGCCTTTGTTGCCATCTTTTCAAGATCTCAGTACTGATTTACAGGTGGACTGTATTTGCATAAGTGATGACAAATTTTGTATACGTTATTATTATTTAAAGTACATTTTTAATGTCAATCGCATTTGATGGTCTGCCTTCTGTTTATTCCCTAAGAATGCATGCATATGCAATAGAAAATATATTTGGTAATATATTTATCTAAACATTCTCACTGTTTGATAAGATTATTATCCACATGCAAGCTATATATACGTTTGGATACTTGTTTATGGGGTTAAAGATCTTTCTTTCTTGGATATACTCTTAGTGCCTCTCCACCGATTTTGATCATTTTGTGTATTGTTTTGGCGCAGAAAGTAATTGAAACCAAAATGAACTGGGCAAAGAATTTGGTGGTGATCTGTGATCTTTCTCTATGCACTAAAGCTTCCTTGGTAGTGGTTGATAAGAGGAGCATGTGGACTTGAAATCCTTAGAAATTATTCTAGATAAAGAACAGAAGGAAAAAAATCATGTTTCATGACCTGCTTACTCATTAATAACTTTGTCTGAGAGGTCTGATTTGTAAACCTGGAGAACAAGGAAGAGGAGTGTGTCTGAGCTGCATTTGAGGTTTTGTGGCCAAGTGCCTTTCTGGTTCTCTTTCCTGGAGGTTTTGTGGCCAGAAGGATGTAAGTAGCGGTTTTGGCTCTTAGTGATCATGAACATTGTGTCAAACCTTAAAAATATAAAAAAGAAAATATAAGAAATTGACAGTAGTCTGGTATATAGCTTAGTTTAATTAGATTGTAAGTCTGGCTCTTCTTTTTTTTTTTTTTTTTTTTTTACCATGTAATTACATCCAGGAATGGACAGTTTCCAGCTGTGTTTAAGTTGTTGCTTGCTACTTGAACATACTAAGCTACATGCAAAGTTGATTCGTGAGCATCACGTGGTTTCTTGTCATTCCAAACAGTCTTGTTTTCAAGTTCTTGTGAATTATTGAGCTTACTTCTTGTTGTACCTTCTTGCTTCCATGATGCTCCTGAACTGATAACACCAGAGCTTCTTTTGCCTGAATTTGCCACAGAAGAAATTTCAATCATGGAGGCTTTGGTGAGATCTGTAGGGGAAGTGCATTTAAGTGTGAGGAAAAAAAGAAAAATGTGATAAAGAAAAAAAAGTCACTTGTTTTCAAAAATAAAAAAGAAAAAGTTCCTATTCTAGGTCTTGGAAATCTTGTCCAAGCTCTTTTGAGTGTCACTATTTAAGTGCACTGTTCATGCACACATCGTCTTATTTCCAGCCCTGTTTAATCATCAACACTAAAGCTCCAATCTCACCCTTGAGACAAGTAATATCCTCCTGGATACCTTTTATTAGATTAACAGAAAGAAGGAGGACTTAATACTGTCTCCAGTGAGGCAGAGGTACTTTCCATTTCTAAAAGAACACTTAGAAAGAAGTGCATTCTTCTACTTGTCTTTTTGCAAAATCTTTTGGGGCCTTTGTGGACCTGCAGCTTCCTTCTTCAGCAGTGGGTACAGCCTTTAACTACATGGCCTGGCTATGTCCATCACACATCTCTCCCACCATATAAATCATAAAGATCATCACAGAAGCAAGGGCTGACTAGGTCAAGTTTACCAGATTCAGTGGCATGGATTGTGCAGTGTTCTGGACAGAAAGGTAGGCTCAGAGACATTCTGCCTCCTGTCCTGAGAACAAGTCACCTCTGACCTGCTGGTTTTGGCCTCAGTCATCCTGAACAGGTCTTCTGGGAGAAAGAGAGGGGCAGGGGACAGGGACAGCCTGTCTCATTTGATTCCTAGCTTCTTGGTATGAGAGCAACACTCACACTGTTCCCTCAGCCACACAACGTTACTGTTGGAGGAGGTCTCAGGGAAACAAGTCTTAGAGAAAAAAGCACAAGAAACAAATGAAGTAATCAATACTAAAATTTTATAGAGAGGGAGTTATAAAAGTTTTTAACCTATTTTTAACATACTTCTATTCATGGAAACGTCTTTGTAATAAAGAAAATAGTCGGAGGATGCAGCTTAGACTGGGATACTTCACCACACAAAGGGAAATTCCTCCTCTGTGCAGGAGGAAATGCCATAAATGCATTCCTTGTGAGGTGTAACATTGTACACATCAAATACAGTCCTGAACTTTTCAGGAAAAACATGAGCCTTCAAATAGAATCTGTAGTTAAAACAAGTTAAATGTAATCCTCTTCTAGCAGCAGAAAAAACACAGCCTGAGTGTGCTGTGTGGGTCACTGGCTTGTTCCTCGGGCAGCTCCTGAAGACAGTTTGTCTTTGTCCCTGTGCCACTCAGCATTTGCAAGGTGAATTCACACCGTGTCTTGTGGCTTTGCTAACTTTGCAGTTCACAAGGTGTAAACATGAAGTCAGATGATTTTATCAAAAAAGAGAGGCTTGGACATAACTTCTGTGTGTTGCTGTCATCCCGGGTGAAGCGAGGAGACCTCTGTTTCTGGAAACAGGCAGTAACTGCAGGGTGGAACTAAAAGGCGAGTCAGGAGCTGAGTTGTGCATCCACCTTGTCTCTCTGCCTTCGGTGTGGTGCTGAAACAGTGCCCTGTATTGACTCCTGTCACATCTGATTGACAAACCTGCATGCCAGAGTGGCAGGTCAGTGCCTCCTTGCCCTGGCATGAGCACCTCCATTCCTTCTTCTCCACAGCTGCTGGTAGGAGCTTTTCCAGTGTGTGCTTTCACCTGAGTAAAGGTGCAAACACTGGAGTGACAGTCCGTACAGCAGAATCACAAATGGGGATGGTTTAATACAGTAGGTGACCAAGCTCTGCCCCTCAGGCCTGTGACAGGGAACTTAGCACTTCCCTTCTTCAGGAAACATATCTGGTGGAGGAGACTGCCCATGGCACTGCTGCATTTGCTGGTCCTGTTCTCCTGTTTGGTTATGTATCTTATCCAGGCATGGATATTCCTTAGTCTGGGAATGTATTGGGCTTTCAAAGAGGAAATCTGGTGTCTCTCCTCTTTCCAAGAGTTTGTAAAGAAGGACAGTATTGTTCAGTGAGGATCAAGCATCTTGGTTTCCATTTTTGTAGAGATGCTCCAATTCTAATGAAGACCTAGGGGATGGTGCCTTCACTTGCCACAAAGGTGTCTTGAAGGATTTGGAAGTTGATCTGTCTCACACACAGAGACAGTGTTCAAGATGTGCTTAAGATTTTAAGATCTACTCTTCTTTTTTAGCCACATTTGAGAGAGTTGATCTGCATAGCAGCTGGGTGCACTATGCCCCTGAGATAGTGACATGAGGTTTGGGATGCTAGGCAGAGAACTTAAGGTTGCTTCCTCCTCTTTGGGGGTTCTCATTTACTGAAAGATCACAGGATTGGCTTAAACATGCTTTAACCTGTCATGCACCATGTGGAAATGAAGAGGAATACTAGAACACTGATAGTGTTAGGTGGAGAGAACTGGAAGGTTTTTTATTCACAATGTTCTTCAGAAATTGAAGTGCAACTTAAAACTTAAGGCCTTAGCTTAAGTCAAGGCTAACACAAGTAAATTTATGTTAAGTGAATAAAACCAGGTCATCATTCACCAGTCATCTTGGAAGGAGGGCGTTCTATCTTCAAACTAGGAATGTTCTCCAACATATTAGCATCTGGTAGCCACAAGATTGCCCACTCTGTCCTAGACTGCTCCTCACTAGCTAAAAATACATCTCACCTATTTCCCCCTTGCTCAGATCTCCCCAGAATGTCCTCTTTAACCAAACTGAAGAAGCTAACTCACCTTGAGAGAATTCCAGGAGGAAGATACATGGTCTGTAATCTGCTCAAAAAATGCAGAGACAAAGACCAGGCAGTTTGTGTATTTGTCCAAGGACTGTGAGGGAGTGGCAGTGAAGGCAAGAGGTGGAGCTACTCCACAACCCAGGGGAGCACTACAGAGTGAGCAGAGCTGGCTCCATGTGATCATCACCTCCAGGGGCATGGAGAGTCCTCTTGATCTCCTGCTGCTGTGTCCATCTCACTGGAGGGAACATGCAGTTTGGGAACAAGACCCAGAGTAAACATGAGGTTTCTGACTGGGGCCAGGGCCATTTCAGGGAAGATGCCATCTGGGCAGCCTTGTCACGGGCCTTTCAGCTCTTACACAAAGTCTTGTAATCACATTTGGGTGGGATATAAATAAAAAATGAAAAACTATGATCATGCATTTAAATACAACTACTCTGTTTTAGCAAGGATTGTCTGAATCAAAAATACCTTACTCATCTGCAAAAAGGCTTAGTCCCAGAAAATCATGGTTTTAATTACAGGAAGTAATCATAAACTACTTTGTATGCAATTAAGGATACTTTCTTTTGGAGATATTTTTGTAATTTGTATTTTTTTCCTAAAACCAATTATCCAAAATATTATACTCTTTCATGCCTGCAGTGCAACTTTGACTTGCATATAAATTGGTTCTTTTAAATAAAACTTGCTTTATGTGTAATTGAACTTGATACTACTTTACCTTTATTTAGGTAATTGATTAATAGATCAGATTACAGCCAATGGTTAGGAATATCAGCTGTTTTATGCTACAGTTTGCTTGTTTTGATAATTGTATTAATTTAGAAGTTAAATTTGCAAAATTACAATGGCAGTTTTAAAATGTCAACATCTTTTATGTTAATGTCTAATCAGATGGTAATCAAATGCTGAAAATGTTTGAAACAGAAAATACCTTTCACACTGAAATTTAATGTAAAGCTGGGCCAGAGCTCATTAGTTCTATGAGAAGACCAACATTGGATTTTGACCATACTCATAATTTTATCCATCTATGGAAACAGAAGGACAACATTCCAATTCAAACTGAACAGCGGTGTGGCCCAGAGCTTTACCAAGCTGCTACAAAACAAGGAATGTAGTATTTCATGGCAGTGGCAGACTTGAAGGGTAGGAAAAATGTGTCCTGAAGGAGCTGTGCCCCTGTGGTAGCTACAGCCCATGTAGTGGGAAGAATGAAAAGCAAGGAATTCTCTATTCTTATCTTCAAAATAACAGTTTAGAGATCCCTCATCTATAATGAGTATCTGTGAGTCAGGAACAGACACTAATCAAACATCCATGAAAGTACCAGTGTGATCCTTTCTGCTTAGCATCCAGGACAGGGACTTGTGCTGCTTTCAGGCCAGGTTCAGGCTGGGGCCCTGCTGATGTCTGCACTCCTGTCTGCTTCTGGCAGACCTTGTGTCTCTCTTGGGCAATGGTCACCTTTCCTAATTTAGCTGCCTGCTTTAATGACTGCAGAGCGAAGAGCATGGGGCCGTTTTGGGAATCTGTGGGCTAAGGGGGAACAAGCAGAACATCTTGGAAAAATTGTATCCCTTCCTGGAGAGCTTTGATATTGGAAGTGTTTGATTTTCTTTGTAAATGTATTATATGGATGGAAAAGAGGGGCACAAAGGGCCTAGTTAAAGTAAAGGACAGTGCTGACACAAACCCAGGCAGTGTGTGTTGGCTGGGTGAACTTATGCAAGAGGCTCTTGCTGCTGGGGTAGCTGGAAGACCACTCTGGAGCAGTCTGAGCAAAGAGGTTGCTTCCAAAAATCAATCACCTCCTATGCCTGATTGCTTGCAAGGAATGGATGTGCTAATCCAGCAGAAGTCATTATGGCTGTGTGCTCTCATGGCCATTACAGCTGAGCCGACCCGGTGCCATCCTCCTTAGTACTACGTGACTGGATTATAGAGAGGATATAGCTGGATGATGGAAAAGCCATCACAGTAGGGGCTAACATGGGAAACTTTTCTCCAAACCCAGTCTGCCTGTGAAGCGAATTTCCCAGGGCCACGTTGCCCTACCAGCTGGTGCCACCACCAAAGTGCTGGTGTCAGCACAGGGCTCAGTCTCCTGAGCAGGGCAGGAGTTCACACACCTACGTGAGTACTGCTCATGATTTCAATTGATCTTGATCTGAAATGCGATCTGGGGAATTTACAGAGTATTTTAATTCAGCTGTCCAAACTATGCAAACTTAATTATAGGCTGGATTTGGCATAACAGCTTAGACACAGTGTTTTCCCTCAGCATTTGTATTTGCTGTTGGAAACACTTCAGCCCATAAATCTGTGTGGATAATGCCAATGGGGAGAATCGCTAACAAAACACAGTTTTACAGGTGGTTTTAGGTGAATTTTCCATCAACTTTATGTGCCTGTGTCATATCATTACTTATTTTTTTCTCAGCCATTAACTTGTGCTGCAAAGCATGAGATACTGGATTTCTTTTGGCTTCATCATTTGCATTCGCCCTTGCACATGTGCCTGATAAATGCACCTCAGCCTGCAGGGTGCCATGTGGCCCCCTGATGGGGCACAGAGGCAGAAGTCCCTGTGGTGGAGAGCAGAGGAGGCCAGGTTAGAGGTGGGCATGGGGGGCAGGGCAAGCTGGAGCCAGCAGCTAGGTGAGCCAAGAGATGGGATGTGGCTCCTGGTGCCTCTGTCTGTACTTTATATGAGGAATACTGTGAATGGTGCTGTTAACAGCATCTAGTTAAGGAAATGAGGGCTCTTTGTGTTTTACTTTCTTAAAGGCAAATGGCTATGAAAATGTATTTGTTGAAGGAGAAAGGCACAGGCTTCACTGAAGCATGTAAGTGCCAGTTGGGAAATGAGGGTATCCAGGACCACTGCATTCCTCTTTTGTGACCTTGGGCAAGGCATTTATCCAATAAGCATAAATCAGGTGTTTCCATTATTTTTTACAGCAGTAAGGCTGACTTGGTGTAAAATTGCACGTTATGGCTACACTGATCTAATAACCTACTATACTCCTTTTCTTCTTTTCCCACATTGGCTAAAGACTCACTGAAACAGGAGAAAATTAACCTTGGTGTTGTGGAATGAGAGGAGAGGACAAATTGTTTCATCTATGATCTTATGCATCAGGAGGAAGATGGGGGTATGTAGTTAGGATGGAGGACAGGAGAACTGAGAAGGTGCCCCACCCTTTGGCCCCCCAATTCCAGCTGCACAGAGATGTTAGATCATCTGAGCCATAAATATGTGCCTTCAGCCTTAAATTAGTTCAGGGTGGAATCCTTCATCTTTGCTCTTCCCAAGGAGTTACTGGTAAAGCTCTTTTACTAATAACAAAAATATTTATTCAAATACAGGCATAACCATTTGTTTCACTTGTCCCTCCAGAGACACGGGTAGATCCAATTTAGTAAATGAGTGTGCTGCACACCTAATTAGAGACAGAGTTCAGTCCGCAGTCCTGTGCCAAAATGCTACATCATGAACTAAAAGTCACGGAAACTTAATATGGAGTCACAATTTATTTGCTGTATTTAAATCACTCTTTAAAAATTAAATGAAAGTCAATACACCCAATAAAACCCTGTAATCCGGGTTGTAATAATAAATCACATGCTAGGATCCTAGTGCAGAAGGGGGTGAAATTGTAAGTGCATTGACATTAATGTCATAGCACCTCTTCACTTAATAGATCTAGGATTTCTTTGGTAATGTGCTTAGGGTCTTAATTTACTAGCAAAGTTAAGTCGGTTGGGATTTCCTGTTTCCCCCACAGCCACCGGTGATGTGATAGCTCCTGGGACAATATAAAAATATACTCAGCTGTATCTCTCTCTCAGCATCAGCCACCTCCTCTTTTCATCTAACTCCCAAAGCCACTTTTCTGTTTCTTGCTGACCTGTCTGCAGTACACAACCCCATCAGGTGCACTGGCTTACTTGGCTTTGAGACTTCTTTCCTAAGAGGAGCAAGTTTATATCACAGAATCACAGAATGAAGGGACCTCAAAAGATCATTGAGTCCAACCCCCCTGCCGGAGCAGGATCACCTAGATCAGGTCAAACAGGAGCATGTCCAACCAGTTCTTGAATGTCTCCAGAGGAGACTCCACAACCTAGAAGGAGACTCCACAACCTTTGTCTGCCAACAAGTTCTTTGTCTGAACTTTATTAAAGTTCATAAGGAGAACAGGTGTCCTAAAGGTCACTGGGTGGAGGAGGCAACCCCAAGTGAGCACCCTACACTGCCCCAGGCCCACCTTTGGTGGGTCAGCAGCAGGACTGCATGCAGTGGCTGCAGGCACATTCTGGACTCATCGTGACAGGGCTCGTTTCTTCCTCAGTGAGGACAGTGGAAGAAGTGTGGGTGGGTTTCACACTGTCCTGGTGCGTAGGTGAGGAGGGGTTAAGGGACCAAGGACATAAAAAAAACCCACCTTCAAAGCAAGCTTTAGAGTTGTGTGCTTTCAGAATTCCTTGCTTCCCCACCAACAGTTTTGTTTCTGTGATTTAATCACTTTCCATTGAATGGCAATAACGTGATCTTTGCTGAAGTGTCTGATTACATTTATTTCAGAGGTGTCTTGTGGTGGCAAATTGATAACAATGGTTGATTTGCAACTTTTTCTGTGCTTTGCAAAAAGGTGTGAGTTTTCATCTGTACTAGATGATGGAAGCAAGTCAAGAGAAAATAGTCCATAAGTAATAATTTTTAGTATACAGTAATAAAACTTAGAAAACTTAAGAAAATTATTACATGTTACTATATAGTTACATTTATTATGAAATACTTTTTTACATGTTCCTATTATTACATGTTACATTACAATATATAAATGGCAATTCTTTTGATTTCCTTGGAGATAGAAAACAGTATGGAAACCTGCATAAATACTTAAAATACATATTTTTTAACATCTTTTGTGCTCAATTATTGCTATTGGATTGATGTGGAATATCTAGTATTTTGTTGGTTTAGCTGTAGCTTAAAGCTGGGTCTTATGAGATGGGAAAAAGGTAGGCTGTATGTTCTGTCTGTACCTTCTTTTATTCCCTGTGTACCCATACTCTCATTGCCTTCAAAAGTATTTGTGGATGTTCAAGAGGCACAGGACTGGCTACTGATGTGCTGACTACTCCCCCTTATTTTTTTGAAGGGTTCAGCAGCCCCTTTAGAGACTTTGTCATTCAACGTTTTTTCCAGGTCTTAACAAAAGATCTAATTTTGAAGGCTCCTGTACATATGTTTATCTTTAAAGACATCAGTATCACAGTACTGTGGATGTTAGACAGGTTTCTTGAAGGCATATGTGTGTGTTTCTGCAGAGTTTTAAGGAGACACAGGGAGACATTGAGCTGACATCTGAATAACAAATACCTTCATTTTCTCTAGAGGTGAGAAGTGAAATGTTCCTTAGAAGGTTGCAGACAGATTTCATGGACAGCAAATGCACTGAGGACTGATCTACGAGCACCTTTTGTCTGCTAGATCAGAGCATAAATATGTTTATTCTTATATATCACAGTAATGAGGGCAGTGCAGTGGCAAGCAGACGCCTGGCTGACCATCATATTGAAGGAGTGAGAAGAAAATACATGGTTCTTTGATCTTGTAAACCGAGTTTATGGTTCCAGTGTGCCTGAAATGAGGTTAGGAAAAAAAAAAAAAAAGTACTGTGACTTATCAGAAATTAGAATAGAGTCATATGTTACCATTACTGATGAAAAGGAGAATTCGGTTATAATATTTAATCCCTTATTTATTTTGTTTTCTGTAAGAGACTCTTTCTTTTCTGTTTGGTGGGTAGGATTAATCTGTAGCTCAGTTTGTTTACCCCATCCCTCCAATCTGTGTGTATCAGAAGGGTTCTACATAGTCAGAAGGTTCCTAGCAAAGTCTTTGCTGCCTTCCAGCAGCAGTGGAGGGAGTCATTTAGTGCTTACATGGTGCCTCCTCTAGAAACAAGCTCCTGTCTCTAAGGTCTTCCTTCCTGTTTGTTATTTAATATCTAATTTATTTTTGGTACAAAAACAACCAAGTAGAAATGGGCACTGTTCTCTACATCAACTGTTTCTGCCCTGCAGATAGGAGGGCAATTGTTTCTTTTCCACAAGAAGAGTAGCTAGGAGCCTTTTAACCAATTACTGCAGCAGTGTGTAGACCACAGCAAAAGAGGAATTACTTCTGCCTTCTGTAGTGAACATTAACCACTGCTGTGCTACACAAATGGACCTTTTATATTTTATCTACTTAGATATTCTAAGGAAATGAGAACTCTTGAGATGACAAAGCCCTGGTAATAATGAGGTGAGTTATCACCACAGCCTTATTATCCAGAACATTTTCTTTTCATACTAATGTGTGTTAGAGAAGAGGCATGTGCCTTGTTTGCCTTGGAAGAAAAACCATTCAAGTTTACTCTTGTCAGATTTCTGGGAAGAATAAAACATTTATTGTTTGTGAAAGACAGATGACCTAGTCAAACCTGGCCCACCAGTTTTCTTCCTGGAAGCCTCATGTGCTCATGGCTTTTGTCATGTCTGAGGTTTGTCTCATTTCACCTTCAGCTCCTTCCTCATCACATTCAGTTGCTGTTGCTGGCAGTCAATTCTGTAATTTTATCTCCACTAAGGTTACTTTTACAATTAATCAGTGTAAAAGAAGTTGGACTTGGGTGTTTTGTGAGCAATATAGATATTACCTGTAAGGCAGCAATTCTTTTGACAATGAACTGCATCAGTTCTCCTGTAGAAAGTGATAAAACCTGGAAGTGAAACACACTATTTAGCAACTACTTTGTCCCTGAGGTAAGGTGGTTTTAAAGTATAGCCCTGTTCCTGGCCTGATGTCCTTCATGCTGTGTTTGAGGTGGACCATAGAGAGAACCTGAGGTGCATACAATGGATTGCAAATAGACCATATACTTAAATTTTATACGATAACAGCTGCCAAGGGAATTTGTAAATCACTGTTCACTGAGACTTCTGTATTAATCTTGTTTTCATGCAAAAGCCTGCAATCATGTTTTGTGCATCAGTCAGTGAGTTTGCACCGAAAATAGCCAGATGTGGAAGGACCTTTTGCAGTAGTGCTGTGCTCCAGAGTCACTAGCACAAGTGTGGAGCCATCTGTTTGCAGACCTTTGCAGTCTCTTTGTTGAGTTTCAAGCATGAAACCATTTCTTTCCAGTGAAACTGTGGAGCAAGCCTTTGCAGTGATACACTGTAGTGTACATTTAGAGTGTAGGGTTACACTAAAAATCAGCGTTACACAACTACTTTGCACCATTAGCATACTGCAAAAATAATCTCAATGTATAAATTAACGTGTGAGCATTTCAGAGTTGCATAAGGTGAGTTTCAGTTTACGTTTAGTTAGCAACATGGATAAGGTGGCATAATCTATAGAAATACCTGTGTTGCTTTATTCCTGTTTACTTTTAATGTAGATGCACTCAGATGCTTGTGGATGCCATGTATAAAGCTTTTCCATACTACAGAACTTGTGCTAAGTATCTTAGCATGCCCAGCAGTCTTTACAAGTGAGAAGAACCTAATTGAAACTATGAAATTTATTAATCTCTGATAAGGGGTGGTTTGAAATTTTTTACAGAGAAAAGAGAAATTCTTAAGAAGTACCTAGCAAAGTAGCACATTTATTTTCTAAAGCTAATTGGAAAACAGATTTTAGTAATTGTTAGTGTCAAGAACAAAGGCACTTAATAATTGCCAAAAAAAAAGGAGTGCAAGTAACTTTGAAAAGCTTTATAAAACCTTTATAATAGTAGACCAAATACTGCATCACTGGGTATGCTACCATAAAGGATATGAAAGAACTGCAGAAGTAGAAACTCTGGGATTCTTCCAGATGTGTGAAGTAATGCCTTGCATTGTTATGTGGCGAAGGCTGTTTTTCTTGGCAATAATTTAGGAAGGATTTTGTGTGTTATCATCAACGAATTAGAACTTGAATAACAAATCTTGGATATAATCATGATAATCTGTTCCTGTTGGGGAGAGACAGAAAGAAAAAAAAAGAGCTTATTGTAAATTAGTTCAAACCTATTTGATGAAAAAATACGTATCACTTATTTTCTTAGACTAGCTCATCATTTAGGTAGATTTTTTTCCGTTGAGTGATTAATAATCACATAGTCTGCTTTAAGAGTTCCTGACTCAATCCTACTGCAGTAGAAAGCTCTTTGTATTCTACTGTTTGGTGTCTCATGTCTGCTTTGAGTTCCATACCAATATGGAGCAACTGAATGTGTCAGACTGTCCCATAAACCAAAAATGAATAAAGTAAAATTGATTGTGATGTGTTCTACCTGCCTTAAGAAATTACATTTTATAGGTCTTTGGAACATAGTGTAACTGCAGCTCATATGCATTCATAGATAGGTTTATGTCCTTTTTTTTTTTTTTTTTTTAATATGTATCAGAACTTACCTTCCTCTCTCCATGTGATTGTGAGTATCCTTTGAAGGTGTGCATGGGAGGGTGTCAAGCACTAACACCATGTGGAACCTTCAGACTCTCATGCTGGGTAGAATTTGTTAAGTTCTTAATTTGGGAATCTGAAAGGTGGATCATCTTTCAAACTGCAGTGGATAAACTGGAGACTGTGCAGAGAAACAACTTTTGCCTGTCTGGGTAAGAGCTGAGAAGAAGGTAAAATTCTAATATGTGGGACTGAAAGAAATGCAAATTTGTGAGGTGCATGTATTTTCATTTGCAATATATTGGAATATCAATAGAAGTGTCTTGTTTTGTTTTGTTTCTGTATTAAGGAAAGCCCATCATTTAATTGCTATTATGTGAACTGGAACCTTTGAATTTTTATCATCCAGATATCCCCCTGCCCAAACAAACTCAGATTCCTCAGATTTTCAGAAATTTCCAGTTTCTAGTTGATGACCTCACTTGCATACGTTTTGTCCCAAGATTAGATCTGCATTGTGATTTGATAGAATTTTTGATAGCTTAAAAAATGTCAACGCATTGGTTTGGAGGAATGACAGAGGTTGTTGAAACTTCTTTTAAGTTGCTGTCAATACAAGACAGACATTTGAAAGACATCCAGAGAAGTTGACGGTCTTTAGAGGAATTTCTTAGTGCATTAATGTTTTGTGGGGCACAGTTCCATGGGGTCGTTCCAAAATTGCCTTCATTTAGCCAGTTTTGGTGAATTGCATTTCAGATTCAGAAATATTTACATCGTCCTGCTGTGAATTGTAGTGCTTCTTGATGTCATTTGCATTGAGAGGTGTGCTGAAAGTCCCTAGGCTACATTAGCATTTGCAAGCAACTCCCTTGTATTTCTTCATGTTTCTATTAGGATCTCCTCAAAGTTGGTCACAGCCCCTCTTTAAAACTGCTCTGTAAAACCAGCTCTCTCAAGCTGCCTGTGCAGCACTCACGAATGACTGGGCAGCTGGTATGCTAATTGCTACCTTACTGAACTGACCGTAATGGTATGTGCTTTTTGTTCTTGCAGCCTTTCTGTATATTCATGTTTTCTCTTTGACCATAAAGTTTGATTATTGTAGCTTTTGAGTGGAGTTTTTTTCTCCAAGCTTTGCAGTGTGCTTGTGTACTGCAACTTGCACCCTCAGACCTAATCCCAAACTGGGGACCGTTCCTGACAGTGCTGATCAAACACATTGTATTTCAATATTTTTTGTTTTGTTTTCATTCAAGAGAAGGGTGTGGGGGGTTTATTGCTACTTCTCAACTCCTATTTGATATACTAGTTTTACAGTGATGTTGTGGCTATTTTAAGCAGTTTATTTGTGGGAAAGACAAATATTTTACATAGTGCATTATGCAACATAGGAAACAAACTCCTCTATATATGGATTAGAAGGTTGATTTGTGCTTGTTTCTATACCTAGTACATACACAAATCTGTTAGAAAGGTAAGATGTGTGAATTGCTGCATATCTTAGTAGCTTTGCAGACATGGAATTGAGGAGCTGGGTGAGTCTGCTTGTTTGCTTTCCCATGTTAAAGTGGTAACTATTACTGCGTTTTATTATGCTTAGAAAAAACTGAATGAGAACATTTTTTGCTGCTCTGTATGGATTGTAGAGCAGGAAAAGCAAGACATCATTTAAAGTGGCTATTGTGCTGGAGGTTTCTGGAATGTTTGGCATTGTGTGTTCAACTTTGGCATTTTGTCATCAAAAACTGGAGTAGAGCACAGGCTCTCAAATATGCAGTTAAGGCCTCTTGAGCTCCTGTAAAAATAAGCTAGCAAATAAACCCCTTTAATAAAATGCTGATGCTGGAAAAGGTACACAGTCATCACTTTGTTATGCTACTCCTCTTAGCACGTCTCATTTGGTTTTGAAAGTAAAAGAGAGAGATGATTACCAGATAAGCAAGAGTTGTAATGAGATGAAATCCTGGCTTCACTGAGGCAGGGGACGGCTCAACCACTGGGTCAAGCTTTGAGCCATGAAAAGCCCCTGTGACCTAGCCAGGTCATTGGCTTCAGTAGCTATTAACTTGCCTTTTAACCAGGGCAATTGTCTCTTCTCTCTTCATGCTCTTGTGATGTCTGTCATTCAGCAGTTTATATGGGGCTTATGATTTTTAGTTCAAGCCTTTAATTATTCTGTAGCCACTCAGGATACCCCCCTGCAGCCTCCCAGGACTTGATTGCACTGGTGAGGCAAGAGAGGACTTCTGGCATTAGGAGTGTTTGAGCATTGCACTGCTGTTGATAATCTGGGCAGTGATGGTGGTGTCAGCACTGCTAAGAGTCTGGGGTTTTTTTCTGCTTCCTGTTATTATTCATAGTCATTTTTCTCAGGTCAATACACTTAAAATTTTTGACTCAATGTATTTCTTGATTCCAAATCAGTATAGCTACTTACCAGTCTTGCAACATTTTCTTAATTATCCTGCACAATTGCCTTCAAAAGGAAATGTATGTTTGTAATATTTGCTTTCTGGGATGTCTGTGTAGGATAGTTGGAGGAAACACAGGAGTAATGACAATCTGGAAGAGTAAAGTAACAGAATATTTAGTTATCTAACTCATAATTTACAGTTCTAGTTTAAAAAAAATAAAAGTTTATTCTGTTAGAGGCTTTAGAGTCTATGTATCACAGTTTGATAATAGTGATAGTAGAACTTTCTTGAATACAAATGAAAGGTGCAGGTAGAGAAGAACTGGTGGTGTGGAAAATGGTACCTGCAGTGATGTTACAGAAACTGCAGTGTCTTTCCCATCATACCACACTGGAATGTGGGAGGCTGGAATAAGAAAATTACCAACTTGGAAATCAAAATAATTTGTTAGAAGAGGAGTCCGTGGAGAGCCCTTGTGTGGCAGAGCAGGTGAGCTAACAAAGGTACTTTTGTGTGTTATAGTGATCAAATAGGTTCAGAAGAAAATAAGGTTTTATGAAGCTACTTATCCTGGTTTCTGTTTCCAAGTGAAATGCTGGTTTACTGCCTTTCCACTTCGCTGGCTGACTCTGCCAGGTACCTGTTGCTTTCACAAAAGGAGCCCACATGTGCCTGGCAGACTAAGTATGTTGAATGAAGGCAGGACCTAAATAGTAGTCTTCTTCCTTCGTTCTGAGAGACTACTTGTTAAACTGCACTGCTTTAAGTAAGAAGGAAACAGTACTTTTGGTCATCAGTAGTGACAATCAACCTTACCTTTTTTTTGTGCTGCTAAGCTCTTGAGGAAATATTTAGCCCTAAGCAGCTTACATATTTCCGAAGCAGCTCTCTTTGATTATGTATTGTTTTGTCTCTTCAGTTTTGAAAAAAAAAAGCACTTTGTCAGGAAAATATTATGGGATCTCTAAGCAGTATTGTGTTCTATGTATTTCGAGAGTGGAGATGAGCAGCATCAGGTGTTTGCTGCTTTTTTCTTGCTAAATTCAGTAGCAGATGTCTGTCAGGGCATTGAAC
Source organism: Corythornis vintsioides (assembly GCA_025447755.1). NCBI lineage: Eukaryota > Metazoa > Chordata > Aves > Coraciiformes > Alcedinidae > Corythornis > Corythornis vintsioides. The sequence continues at coordinate 24,882 of JAOEGS010012575.1, read as the reverse complement.
AGCATGCTCTGTATGTGGTCACTGATGCTCATGGAAGCAGCTATATAGATTTAAAAAAACCCAACACCTGTGTCTTTTTTAAGGTCCTTGAGCCTGGCTATCTTAAGCTCACTGGAGTACAGCATGTCCCTTGCTGCACTCTCCTCATCACATCTCAGGATTGTTCTGGGTGTACACAGACACCTCCTCTCTCACCTCTTATGGCTTCTCCTGGGCAAGCTAGCTTTTGCAGCTGGCTATCCTCCTGTGACTTCTGAAACAGCCTCTAGCATTGGAACAGTGACCAGAACTCAGTTTCAAAGCTCTACTAAATGAAGTTTCCAATGGGCATCCAAAGATTGTGATGCTGCATTTGTGGTCACGGCCAGATGTTACCCTTAATCCTCTGTGGACAAGATTCCCAGTATCCCAGCTGTGTTTGCAGAGTGGGAGGAGCCATGGACTCCATTCCCTTGAGTCCCTAAGCTCCATGAGAGGGAAGAAGATTCTTGTGAAGTTTTTGTCTGCAGTATATGAACTGCCATTGGAACAATTCTAGGGGACTGTGAAAAATTCCTCAAGTGAGACAGTTTCAAAACTCAAATAGAGTGGTTTTGGCTTGTTAGCCATGGGTGAGATGAAACAGAAATTCCTAACATGTTCTCCCCCTTTATCCTCTCTACAGAAGCCCAGCAAGCAGGATGCACAGTGATTTGGAAATGTGTGTTCCTAGAACAGCTGGGTCAGCTCCAGGCTCTCTCGTGGCTGTGTTTTTAGCTGTTACATAGATGGTGACAGGACTGTGGACTGCCAGTGATGATAAAAACAAATCTGTATTTGTTGCAATTAGACAGTGATGTATCTGGAGCTAAGCAGTACTCTTGGCAGGATTACAAGAGCTGGGTTGCTTGGAGATTTGATGTTCTCTTTGTGGCCATTGTGGAGCAAGACTGAAAGCTCATAAAACTGAAGGCAAGGTATATCAACAGACCACTTAAACAGTGTGTATCATGGATACAGATGGTTGGGAGCTATACTGCTTACACAGTATACCTTTCAACATGAATTCTGTTGATTTCCTATCATATTTTCATGCAGGATAGTGTGCTAGAGAAGACACCATTAGAACTGACTTCATACAGCCCCTGACTTTAGTCAGACTTCAACAGATTTAAAGTGATGTAGGGACCAGATGTCACAGTTTAGGGTCAGGACAGCCCCTTAGACTGCTGCAATTTCCACAAATTCAAGCCAAATTTTCCTTTCTCTGGTTCTCCCTATGTAGGTCATCTATAAAGAGGAACATGTGGTTTTTTTCCAGTAAGTGTCCTTTCTCCTTTTGGTTTCATTACTGAAGTGGAGTTTGGGTGGATGATTGTTATGTGAGTGGCATTTCCTTTAATTACATATTTGCAGATGACACTGTCTTTTTTTACCAGGAGATAGGAGAAGATCTAAAGATTTATTATTTTTTTTTTCTGTTAAGGAATCAGCCCCTGGAGCAGCAGCAAGATAACTCAATTTACAGCATTATAACACAAGGATGTTACTTATCCAATACTAGACATCTATATTCAAATGTAATTTCTTCCTTCTGACCAATTTCTAATAAAACCAAGCTTTAGCTTTTCTTTTGTTCTGTTTGCTTAGGGGCCTGTTTGCATGATGCAAATGAAATTACCTGTTCAGCTTCACTTTGACATTTCCACTGAGATTAGACTCAATATATTCTTGCATCACAAAAACTGACTCAGACCTATGCAGGGTTAGAAACCAGTTTTGTGGTAGAAAGCTGCTGAGTCCAACTGATGAGGAGAGTTATTAGTTGCTGTGAAATGTAGATAAAATGTAGATAAAAAATAAGATTTGGAGCTTTTGTTGAATACTTTTTTTCATGTGTCATTAGTGCTCATTGAAACCAAACTCATCCAGAAAAGTGGTGCCCTGATACCAGTTGTAAAGGTTGTTATAAATTCATAACCATGGCAGAACCAAATAGTGGTCAACTGGCAGCTGACTTAGCATCCTGCTTTATGATGTATTTTCTCTCTGACTGTGATCAGTGGAATATGAGACTTTTACATTACTAAAAGCTGGCGTCAAGTACTTTTAAATGATATTAAATAATGTTCTTGAAAACCACAAATAATTTCTTGGACTTTCTTCAGTTTCTTGCTAAACATCTTAAACTGTTGTAAGTCACCATATCCTGTACCTTTGCCATTGCAATTCCCTTTTTTTTTTTAAAAAAAAAAAATCAATAATGGCAACCAGACAATAAGTAACAAAGAAAAGTGTGTTGAGCAAGTTTCAGTTTTTACAGCTCTGTTTAATAAAATGAATGAAAGTTCATCTTCTCCCTCTGATTTTTTCCTGCTGAAGTCCCAACTCTTTCCATCAACTAAAATCAGGGATCTACCTACAGAAACATGATCAACATAACAATATGAATTTAAAAATGTACTTCTCTACATTTTAGGACCAAACTGATTACTACAATAGCTTTCTTCCCCCCGTCTCACATGCTTTTTCTTCTGAATTAGTGTACTCTTTTATCAGAAATTTCTCACAGATACCCAGATTATATGATCAAGTCACTTTTTCATACTCTTTTGGATGAAGCCTGCAGGGACAACTTCTCTGGCATCTCCCATAATTCTGCATTTTATAGCTGTTTTCTGAATGTGCTAAAGTTTTTCAACATTACTTTTGAAATACACACAGCAGAACTAACCTTGCATTATTTTATGGTCCCGTCAGAGCCATATAGAGGAGTAATTCTGCTTTCCTACTGTTACTTTGAATTCCCTTCATATATTGTATTTATTGGTTGCAGCAGAGCTGTGGGAGTTCATGGTCTATTGTTGCTTTGGGGTTTTTTTTTAACCATTACCTTAAATACTGTAATTTGTCAGTGACAGAACCAGGAAAATTCTCCCAAATTTCCTAAACTTAATTATGCAAGGTGGGAAAAAAATTCAACCTCTTTAAGTCAGCTCTGTAAATTGCTAAAGCTGGTTTTATGTTACTAAGCAAAACTCTTTAACTGATGGCAAGGCATATCAATAATCATATAATCAGTAACGAATTGCAGTCCTGTAGATTGGGGAGTTACTCCTTCCTTTTGAAGTGGGGAAGCTGAGGCCAAACTTGTCAGCAGTCAGTGTTGATACACCTGTACTGAACCCGGTTTTCCTGAGTTTGACCCTCTTAGTTCATCTTTCTTGGGCTACAAAGGAGAAAAAATGTTTTCCCCTTAATGTCACACTGTCATGATTTTGTTCTGAAAGTGCTTCCTTACATGTGGTGGTCGTAAATGTTTTCAGGACAGTTGTGTGCAGGTTAGTGGCCTTTCACCAGTGCACGACATGCACCATGGCAGCATGAATTGCATTGTGCAACAGATCTGTGTTCCTTGGCACATGGAGCAGCCTAATCCTGCTGGTGTCCAGACCTACTGTTTTCATAATCCTGTGTTTCCTCACTAATAGCTTATGAGGCAAATATTTAAGTGCTTATTGTTACATTTTCTCCTTTTATCTCCTTATTTATAGACCAATTGTTAGTTAGGGTTGTGAAACTATAATATTTTTTTTTTTCCTGTTTGAAAAGTAAGATCAAGCAGCAGAAGGTGAAGAGTTCCAAGCATGCACTTAAAGTTTGTTCCCGGCAACTGTTTTATCTCCCGTGGTTCTCTCCTGGCACTCCTTTGACTTGGTATCCCCTGATCAGCAGAGCCTGCTGTGCTCCAAAGCCTGACCTCCTGCAACACCTCTGTGTCCTCACTGGCAATGAATCTGAGACATGTCAGACCCCAGTAGATGTTCTCCAACCCATAGAAGTTCAGTAAAGCCTACTAAAGCATCCTTTATGGTGCAGAAAAGACACTAAGTGCTTCACAGGACTTGCTCAACCTTATGGCTTCTTTTTCTCTCTGCTAGAAAGATATGGGGCTAAGGTCAAGTTTCATCATGGAAACTTCTGTGCTAGAAGAAAAAGCTCACCTACCATTTGCATTAAAAGAATAACTATTTTAGGAACTTGGGCACTTTTGTTGGGCCAGAGGCTGTGCATCTCCTACGGATCAGGTTGTTCTCTTTGCAATAGGTGTGTTTTGCTCCCTCTCCTATGTGCAAAGGATTTTTGCAGACCAGGCCTGCATCATCACCCAGTGTTCAGTCCCTTGGCTTGGCAGGTCTGGCATTAGATGCAGCCCCTGGGTCAGGGGCCAGATTGGCAGATTAATTTCTGCTCTCCAGAGACTTGGTGATCTCCTGCTACAAGAGACTATTAAAGAAGATAGGAATATGTATTTTGGCTAGAGCATGTTTGCTTACCTTGCCTTCCTGATGTACATCTGTAAAGTTCCTGTTTTGTTTTTTGGTTTTTTTTTTTAGTTTTTAAGTGGAATTAATCTTTATTAATTACATGATTGAATTAACTGTTCTAAGTCATCTTCTCTTCAGATCGTGCTCGAGCACTGGCAGAGGGGAATGCTTCTTGCTGTGTGGCCCTTTCATGCTTGTAGTCACTGCCACACCAGTGTCATTACCCTGTGTTTATTTTAAATGTCTGAAGTCCAGAGTTGTGCTGGTATGTTAACCCACCACCTTTGTGTAGTCTGGAAATGTTAAAACTACAAATTATTATAAACAGAGTGACTCTGGGGAGCTTATATATTGTGGTTATTTAAGTAGTCCTATAGGTTTCTGCCTTAGTGTAGTGCTCATAGCATGTATATGTGATCAGATAAATACAGATCACTGAAGAACAAAGGTAAATTTAACAGAAGATGTATTTCTGCTGAATATATGATTTTTTAATTAGGATTTTAACTTAAAAAAATAATTTGAGCTTGCTTCATCTGCTCTCCATATGCAGCTATTTCAGCTAAAACACATTGCTAAAGGTTTAATTGAGTCAGTGCCATAGGATAAGTACATAATTTATGTATATCTACATTTGTCATTCTGATAGCTTCCAAAAGATAGCTAAATGACCATTAGAAAAATTTGACAAGAAAAGTATTTTTAAGTGCTTTATGAGATGTAAGTTCTCCTACATAAAATACAGCATGCTGGAATTAATTTTCATTGCATGTTTATGGTTAATGGTCAAAAATTTTCAGTCATTGCAGAACCATTTCCATGCTACTGACCCATCTGTTTTATAGAGACCTTGTCTTGAATAATACATGATATTTGGTCATTGAGGAGGAACTCCCACAATCCAATGTATACTCAATGCATCCTTGAAATATTTAGTCCTTGGATTTGAAGTTTCACTGCTCCAATCTCTGGGCATCTTTAGCCCTCAGTGACTGTTTTGCCAGAATAGATAAAGTGCATGCCAAATAAACTGCTATAGTTTTCAACCACAGCCATGAGGAACAAAGTGAATTAAGGCTGGAGCCTAACATTTCTAGGCAGAAGTAATAAAGCTTCTCTTTTTTGAGGTTTTAGATGCTGCTTTGTTCTCATGTGCTGTGGTGAAAAAAATACGTGTCTTTTAAAAATATATTTTACAGACACTTAATCTTGGTTGCATCTAATGCCTTTCAGTATTTTTAAAAGAAATTCCAAGTGGATGAGTTATTTATGTGTTTAGCTTTTATTTTTCATTATGTCTTTTAATAGATTCCAGATCTCATCCATATTGTAATGGCTTCTGTGTTACGAAGCAACACAATTTACTGGGTTAAATACCCATTTTTCTTGCCTTTCTGACATGAAGGTGTGATAGACCTACACAATAAATTGTTAAAACATTTGTGAGCTTGAAAGTCCATACTCTCACCCTCACTGTCTGCATGCAGGCACCACCAGACATGAGGAGACCTCAGCACACCTGGAAGCATCATGTTGTTCCTAATATTTAGGTTGACGTGCTTGGAAGACATTATGATTAAAGGCTGCAAATGGAGGAGTGTTCAGGCTTGAATTCTTTGTGAACTTGCTTCCTTTAACCAACAAGTTGAAGCACATGTAGAGCCTAATTTTCTAGATTTGGATTTGTCTGAGGCCTGGGATATGGAGGTGGAATATGTGAGGTGATGGAAAAAAAAAGAAATAACCCAAACTCCTGTGTTTGGCTCCCCCCTCCCCATCCACTCTTCCCCAGGCATTTTCTTTCTTCCCTTTTTTTTTTTTTCTTTTTTTTTTTCTCTCTCCTTATGGCTAGGGTTTACTTCACTTTCTGGGGAAAACAGGTGTTAGGGGACAGAACAGCACAGGGAGTGGGGCCGAGCTGTTAGTGTCTTGGAATTGCCACTACAAATCTGTTTGGCTTTTTTTATTGCACCCCCCACTCCTGTTCTTTGAGAGTATAAGCTCCAGGAACTGAAATATAGCATTCTGCACTCAAGAATTATTCCATAGAAAAAGTGAGAGAGCCTATAATTAAACACTTGTGCACAGATAGAAGTACTGGAAGAAAAAGATTTGGTGACTGTCTCTCCAAAAATGGTTGAAAACCATAAATAATGTATAGAACAGATAATCACTGATATATCAAACTGTAGCTGCATCTGCTGATTATTTTCTCCTCAACCTCTTGTGTACAATTAAGAATTCAGATTTAACAGCTGGGAATGATTTTCAAATGTTGATCTGAAGCAGAAAGTTCTATTCAGAAACTTTCAGCAGTTCTTTTATCCTCCTTGTTCATATTTTTTTTGGAATAGGTTAAAAAAGATACTACTTGACCTGCTCTGCATTGAGATAGAAAAGAGATCATTATAAACGCAGATATGGATTTATGCTTAATGATCCTCTTACATGGCTGAGTTCAATGTCAGGCAGGCTGAGTATCTGTCAACAGGCTAAACTTTGTTGGTCAAGAAGCTTTTGTCTGTTAATATTTTATTTTCCTAGTTCAGCAGGGAGATTTTTTTTTCAAAGGTTTCTTATTGATAGTTGTGGCGAAGAAACTAACATATAAAGATCAAAGTGAATGCCTGTCAAATTAAAGTTAATGATTATACACAAGTGAAAACTATAAAAAAAACCCAGAGGGTAGATATTAATGCAATCACACCTCGTTATATCCACTGCTAGTATAGAGTTCTGTGTATAAGCATAACCAATATGCTCTATGGATAGATCTGTTTGGACCATGGCTGCATATAAAATTCCCCCAGAAAGGTCTGAAGTCTGTCACCATGCTCTGCATTCATGGGAACTCAAATAATTTCACATCTTGGATGGCAAAAGCAGCTGCTTCAGCTTTAGGACTGAGGGTTTATATGCTTTTGTTTTGTCAAAGTTCTTGTATTCTGCCAGAAAAGTCTCTGTCCTTACGGGGCCAACAGTGAAGTACTGGGTCTGTTACCCGACTGTGTGCACATGCACTTACACACTTCCTTTATGACAACATATGCTCAGAGATCTTTCCTTAGTCTAGCAATGTGAATTGTGTGTCTTTGTAAATGTGGTAAAGGATTATTGTGGTGAACCTGGTTAATAATTAATTGGTCCCTGTAGGAATGAGAAAAAACAGCATTGCATTTTTAGTAGAGGTGTATCCTAGCAGAGTGAACTTAACTTAGGGCATGGATGCTGCAGGAATAAATACTGATAAATTTATTCTCTTTAGACACCTGCAGTAACAGTGTACATTTTACCCCCAGACTTTTCTCCTCAGTTATTTATTCTTTCAGTTTGGACATTTCCAATTTTTTGTTGTGAAAAAACAGATATTTATTCTTTCATAAACTTTTTAAAAGTCTTTCCATATTGTTTGCAGATCAGATCCAGGAGTCATGTCTGAAGTCTGACCACTCTATGTAGTTTCAGACTGGGACTGGGATTAGAAAATGTCTCATGGTTTGCATTTTTGAAAGATAACTTTATCATCCATAGAACCATTATTCTTCATTGCCAGCAGTCTATACTATTTCTCTTTCTGTTCTGTTTTGGCAGGCTGTTTGTTTGTTTGTTTTGTTGTTTATTTGGGTGGTTGTTTTGGGTTTCTTTGTGTGTGTATGTGTGTGTGTGTGTGTGCGCGTGCATGTTTTTGTGTTTGTGGGGTTTTTGTTGTTGGTTGATTTTTGGATTTTTGATTGGTTTTGTTTGTTTTGTTATTTTATTACAATAGTATGCCTGGACCTAAGTTGGTTTTGGTTTTGGTGTTTTTTTTCTTCTCTTTTTAAGGGACAGAATTATGCCTCCTTTTCTAAACTGGGCTGACATCTGGTCTGAGGAGTTTACTTACACATACTGCTGTTCACATTAGGGACTGTTCTTCTTACAGCCTTTGTGTTCTGTATTTTTTTCATTGTTTGTTTATATTTGGTTTTGTTGTTGTTTTATGACAGAGACGTGACAATTTTTTACATCATTTTACTAGCTTCTTACCTATCTGGAATTGAAGGAATTACTCCTAAAAGATTTTTTCTGGTTCTGCTTTCCCCAATTCAAAAAGAGTGTTGAAAAATGGTGAAGACCTAGAGAAGCCTTTTAGTGAATAGTCTGAGGAGATTATTCATCAGCATAAACAGGAGTTCCTAAATTCCATCAAGATCCAAACAGCTGGAAGTCAAGGCAAGATACGTGTTGTTTGGAGTCTGTGTTTTCACATGAGGAAAACTCTCCACTGGACTAGCTAGCTCAGGGATATGAGGAGTTCTCTAGCACTGATTTATTTATCTTTTTTAAATCAAGGGGATTTTTTTTTAAGATGTGCTTTATTCTAATAGAAGCTAATTTGGATTAGCTCCATTGCCTGTGTTCAGACTAGTGAATTCTTCTTAATGTTGGTTAGTGTGCTTTAATTTTCAGGAGGAATGTGACCATTTCTCATTGTCTATTTAAATAATAGAAAATTTTTAGCTTCATAGTAACAGTTTGTGGAATACTAACCTCTCTGCTTTTCTATCATACTTGGAGATGAAAACTTTCCAATAATAGGGTAGCAGACTAGAGACATAGTTTTATGAACAAAGAGCTTGAACCCTTTGAATGAAAATAAAAGCAGGGTTATTCTCTCCCTTAATCAATAAAAGGGGCTGTTTGGGCCTTAGGGGGTTTGTATTTCTTTTTTGTTTACAGATTTACAAAGAGAATTTTCAGAAGTCTTCAGGTCTTCCTTCAGAGTGCAGTTGCAATGTAATTGTCAGACAGATATTGGAGAAGGGGGAGCACAGAAAGAAAGATAGCAGTGATGATGGTTTTCAAACAATGTATTTTTATACAGCAGGAAGAAAGTGATTACTGAAAGGTTAGCCCAGATTATTATTCATGAGTTTTCTGAGTTTTTAAACAAATTGTTGTGCAAATGTTTGTAACCTCATCATTCTCTCAGAAGGTGTTCAGATCCCCACATGTGTGATAGATCAAGCGTACTTCCAAAAATAGCCACATTGTGCTTGCAAATCCAGATGATCTTGTTATGGCAACTGAGTCTGTGAGGAGTTATCTGTGGGCTGTGTGGATCCTTTTTCACACAAGTTCCCTGTACAGCTGAGAGCTGCTACTGTACTGCAGAACAGCCCTCTCCTTTTTGGGTGCAGTGCTTTGCTTTCAAAGCCAAATGCAATTAAGTCATCCTGATTAGATCATTAGAGCCTTCAGTGAAATCTGCTCACTAGCATGCCTGAACTTTCACTGTGGTTCCAAATGAATAATTTTTTGGTATTTGACTTTGCTTTGAAATGTGGAGCTCTCTTTGCCTGAAGGGGTATCTGGTTTTGTATAAACATGGAAGGTTTCAGACCATTTGAGGGACACAGTGCAGAATAATTCAGCTGTGCCGAAGATCTGAAGTATTTTGGCAATATTATTAACACAGTCTTCTCTATCTGCTTCATCTTTTGAAAATTTTACAAATCAGGGGGCCTCCTCACAAACACATCTAGTAGAGCTTGACTGGCAGAATTAGTTGAGATTTGCTCCTTCCTATATAACTGCTGCATGTGACCCAATGTACATTCAGCACCAGGCGTAAAGATATAAAGGGCACCTCCCTCCCCAGACACCTTGCTCCTGTGGTGCACCATATGGCATCAGAGTGGCAACTGAATATTCTCAGTGTGAAAGCTGCCACGGGGACATCATTTACCAGCAAAGGTGAATCCTTAGAGAAAACAGCAGTTTGCTTTGAGAATTAGGGTCACTTTCACATGGTTGGTGCCACGGAGCTACTTTCTGTGGCAGGCCTCCCCTAATCGCAGTGATCTGTGAGAGTGCACAGCCAACAGATGCCTGTGGCATTTGTACTTGGCATGTCTGCACAGTATTGTAGGGGTAAGATGGGCCTAAGAATCAAGAAAATACAGGGAGGAATATGAAGGTAATAATGAATGATAAAAATAGAGAGGTAAAGCTGTGAAGAGAAAACACACAGAAGAAATCCCCTGTACATCTGACACCACCAGCTGTGCCTCCACCCTCTTCAAAGTAGTTGGATAGTTTCTTGAGAGCACTTTGACTTTGTTCCTGTTTGTTTGTTTATATTCAATCCTAGAAATTCAGAGAGATTTACTGCAGGGTTAATCACTGCTCAACACTAGCAGAATTTGACTGCTTGACAATATCTGAGAACTAAAACACATCTCTGTTTGACTTCATGTGTAGTGTTGTTGCTATCTAGTCTCCAACTTAGTGAATAGTAAGCAGATGTGGTTTTTTTCTTCAAGATCTTGATATTTATTAGTAGATTGGGCCCATCTTGTTTGGTCCTGAATAAGACAAGCAGTTAACAGCTGAAGTGTAAATAGTAAGATGGGGATCTACATGCTATATTTAGCAAGTAAATGTACGTATATTACTATAAGACCTCTGTCAGAAAAAAAAACCAACCCACACCCAGTGAAAATTTAAAGTAAAGGCTGGTAATAGTGCACATTATTTCTTTTATTCCTCATGGCATCAAACTAATAATTGATAGTTAACACCATTTGGGTGACTCTTGGTTTAGAAGCCAAACTGTTAAAGTACTTATTTTCAGACTTCCAAGCTTTTGTTTGCAATTTATAGAAATACAACATTAATGCTTTAGGTTTTGCATCAGCTCTGTGCCACTGAATTCAGCTATATGAATAGCTGAGTTCTTCCTTCCAGCAAGATGTGTACTTCACAGCAAGCAGTTTCGTGTGCTTTTCTGAACCACTCCAGTTAACATAAGAAAATCAAGAAAAGGAGCCATAGCCTGAAACATTGTTTGCAAACATTTTATACTTTAATACTGAAATGCAGTTTTTTTGCCAGTAAGCTTAGTAAAATTCAATTTTTTTACTACACTGCCTTAAGAAAGCTGTAGTAGTTGCTAGGGAGGTAATATTTATTAACCAGAAAATAGTAATTGGAAAAGAGATGAAGCATGGTCTGTTGCTTTAGAAATTATTCTTTGAATTGGCCAATTTTCAACTGTAAGGAGTTCTAGAAGGATTTTATCCCATTTCAATCTACCTTTTTTTTTTTTTTTTCCCAGTAGCATGCTGATGAAAGGTTTCTTGTGAGGATTCTATTTTTCCAGTGGACAGAGGAAATCTAAATTGCCTCAAGGCATTTTCTTAGTTCTAATGACTTAAGCCTGATCAGAAAATAATACACACAAAATGCAGAGATAGAATTTGGAAATGTGTTTTGCTGTTAATACAGGATGTTGTGAAATAGCAAGTTGAGGCATTAGGAATGCAGCACTTCAAGGTGTTAGGTTGTGACTGTACTTGCAGCAATTTGCATAGCATTTTCTGCTGGTCTTTTATCAGTTTCCTTTTATTGCTATTTCATTTCCCATGATAAAGAAGTGGAAGACCCCCTTCTGGTAAAGAAAATGGTCTTTGCAAATTATGCTGCCCAAAGGAAGAGCTGCCCTCCCTGATCCCACTATTCCATACCTGCCACAAAGGTTTTTAAGTTTTCACAGTTCCTATTTTTCCCTTCTTTGTACTGTCTATGGAAGAGATGCACTTAATCTTACCCAGAAAAGAGCAGGTAGAAGAATTTCTGAAGTACTGTTAAGATGATGTGATTGCAGTTTTAAAATACTACTTCATTATTCCTTTTAGCCAAAAAGTCAACTATTGAAAGCACTCAGGAAATAGCAGGTATTTCAAAGGGCATACCTGAAGGCTTGGTAGTCTGTCAAATGTTTTAGCTGTGCCCTGTGCGTGGCTGGTGGCAGTTGAGAGAGGGAGAGACCTGGCTCTGCCCATGTGACTGACTTTTCTTCTTCTTTCACATAGAATGATGCTAAATATATTCAATATATTGCCACCTAGTATTTTCTCATATAAGCAATGTCAACATTTGATGCTCACAATTCATGCAAGTGCAATTGAGCAGATGTTAGTACAGGGGCCATGAGTGGAAGAGTTGCTGTGCTGTGGGCCAGTGGTCCTTGTTGCTCTTCAAGATCTGGCCTGCACCAACATGAATCAAGCACCTACCAAAAACTGCTGCTTGGAGATTTGACTACAGATGTAAACATATGCATCTCTGTAGACAACACCTGAGGGGTGAAGGGTGTATGGCTGGAGCTGTGTTGCCCTCATTGCTTGCAGCCTCTTCAAACTGCCTCATGTGGGGCAATTCAGGAGAGTTCTGTAGCCACCTTAACTTCTCTGAGTCATAACATGGCTTTTATGGCATTGACTTCAGGAGTTAAGGATGTTTAAAGTGGCTGAGAGCTACTTCCCTGCAGCTGAAATCAGGAATATCCCATCTGCTGATGTATGGTCTGGAGTTTGAGAGCTCGGCTGAAAAGCAGTTCATTCACCTTGAAAAGGTTAACCTGTGGTAAGATTCTTTAGTTTATTTGTTTTCTTGCTTGGGGTATACATCTGATAAGCTAACAAGAGTTTGCAAACTGTTTTGACTGTTATTGGATTACAATATTAACACACCTTTCTCAGTCCTTGCACAATAAGTACTGTAGCTGGTATTGCAGACTTTAATAAGCTGGTGTCTATCATAGATCTGCAGAAGAAAGTTTTCACAGAATCACAGAATGTTATGGGTTGGAAGGGACCTAGAAGATCATCTAGTCCAACCCCCCCTGCCAGAGCAGGATCACCTAGACCAAGTCACCCAGGAACAGATCCAGGCAGGTCTTGAATTTGTTTTATTCCCCTTCCCTCCCTTTCCCTCCCCCCCATTTTCAATGCTATCTAATAAGGATTCTTTCTAGACCACACATCATCATTATTTCTCTAATACTTACTTAGGCATCAAGAGAGGGTTGCCCACTTTCAGAATAGCTTTTGTTCCCAGTTCCCTGTAAGTATTTCATGTACACAGGATGTGCAGGCTCGATTAACCAGGTTGAAAGAGTTCATGATGGAAGAGTAGAGTTCATGATGAGAGAGTGTCTTTCCAAATTACCATTGTCTACAGAATGCTTTTAAAGACATCTGTGTTCCTCTGTATTCTTAGGACACACAGACCTTTTTTTTTTTTTTTCATGTTGACTTGAAGGAAAAAAAAAATCTAGCTAAGTTAGATACTCTTCTAAATGTTCTTCACTGTTTTTTTTTCCTGTGTATTATTCAACTGCCTGCATTTCTCTGATTCCTCTTGGTAGAACAATTTCAGTTTTCCTTCTACACTGAAGTTATCTTCGTAATCTTCAGTGTAAGCAATACCACTGGGGAGCTCTATCTGCCCTTATCAGCCAAACTTTTCCTAAAGAAGGGTCTATCTTTTTAATGAAAAAACAAGTTTTGTGGAGTTTTAAACCATTAATTTGTAAATCATATAATCTGATGCTGAATTATCTCTGTGTTCTACAAACAATGCCACATTCATTTAAACTTCACATCTTTGAGTTCTGAAATTCAGCAAATGCTGTCCTAACAATTATTACAATGTAGAACCTAAAATTCCTTCATAAGAATTTTCCTAAAAGCTTTCAAATTTTCTAGACAGGGAGATTTCAATTAAATTTATAAAAAAGTAATATCTATTAGGAGAGAAAATAAAATATTATTTGTAAAATAAACAAACAGTCCCTCAGTTCACATCCCAGAGGGGTCTGTGGAATAATGAATTTCTTGAATTAACCAGTGAATTAGAAGAGACAATTAGTTATTGCTGCTGTTGGGTCTTCTTGCCCTACCCTACTTTATTCTATTAGAGCTCTGGCATAAAGAGATGTAACATGAAATTATTTATCATTAACTTCTGAAATAATAAATGGATTAATTTTGGTTTATAGAATTCAGTGCTCCTTCAGAAAAATGAAACATACATTTATTTATTTACAGTGATTTACAGCTGTTGCTCTTGCCTTCTTGTATGCTATCAGAATTAGTAGCCATTTATTCAGTTCCTGAGATAAGCAGAACTGAAAGTTCAGAGCATGTCAGACTCCATATGATCATCTGTGAAATTTTTTTTTCCACTTTTCTTTCTTACACTACCTAACCTTCAGTGAACTCTCTTCAGCATCTGCTTTCACAGAATTGTCCTTAATCCACCTTCATTGTCAGACTGTGTTTGCTGCTTGATTTTTAGAAATGGAGAAATAATGATGCTTCTGGGAATTTCAGTAACTAGAGAAAATGACTGATTATGTGAAGTCATTTAAGAGAGTTAAAGGAATATTAGGGTAAAAAAATCAATGTAAATAGAAGTCTGGAATATTTTCATGTCTTCATAAGAACTTATTATTCCCTCTTGAGTTGTTCATATCAGAGTAGCTCTTCAGTTTTGAATTATTTTTGCCCAGGACCTCCAGGATTTGGAGGAACAAAAAAACCCAGAAGTTCCTCAGTCTCTCTTCTGCAGCAATCTGCTGAAAGGTCCTACAGTATGAAATATTTGTAATACACTTATTATCTGCAACATAAATCATCTTTGCATCTCCTTTTTGTGTGGATAGAAATAAGAGTTATGTTTTCTAGCTAGTCAACCTGGAAATTGTTCCTGAGACTAACTGTACCTGTGCCATCAGTTTATGTTGTGAACAAAATGTTGAGTAGGGTAGCACTGCTCACTATATCTCAGAGCCATCCTCTCAATCTGAAGTGATGCAAATTGCAAGCAAAAATAGATTTTTTTGAGGGCACTGAATGGAAAAAATACTCCTCTACAATGAACACATAGGCAGTGTAACCTCCTCCTCCCATGCACAGAATTTTCCTTGCTAACAGTTACATCAGATAATAGGAGTTCTTGATGTCTGGAAATAGAGAATATGCATTTCATTGATGTTTGGAGAATAAAGATCTGTTTCTGTCCAACAAAAATAGGCAAGTAAATGATGAGGAACAAAGACAAAGAAAGAGGAAGAAAAGAAGAAGGAAAGGAAAAGAAAATAAGGAATTCTGCATGACCATAATAAGAATTATTTTCTAGTTTCCAAGATAAGTCCAAGACAGAAAATATCTGCAGTGTATTATCACATTCATTGTTACAAGGTTAGGCACATTCACCTGCATTCAGACACATAAAAAGTCCACTACCAGCATGTTTTGCTTCATATTTCCTACAGAATCACGTTGGAAAGTGAATTATTCTCAGAAAATTCCTGACAGAAGAGTGCATTAGAACCCATTCTTTCTTCACTTTGAAATCTTTCAAATCCATTTTGAAGGCTTAGAGATGCTAAAAGAGGGTAACAGTGGAGGAATGAAATCCTGGCCCTCTTTTAATGCCTGTAGCAAAACACATTCCATGAGCTTCTGCGGAGGCAGGATTCCTTTTGTGTGCATACCTATAAATCATGAGCCACATGTGCTTGCAATAGTTTCCGTAGCCAGGCAAATGGCTAAGCCTCAAGTACAAACCTACATTGTGTTCTGGCTGCAGTATTTATTGGCCAGTGAAGTCTGTGCCATGTAGTTAGAAGAGACTGAGACACAGCTTTTTCAAATATTTGTGCATATCTTTTTTTTTTGTTTGAACAGATAACATTGTCTTTTGCTGAATTTAGGGGAGGGAAAGCACTGAGGAATATGATGTCATGGAATGTTCATGCAGGAGCAGAAGAAAACTGCTCGTCTGGTTTTGTCTACTAAAGGTTACTTCATTTTGAAGTTTTAACCTTTGATTCAGTAAATTGTCAGCAATTCTACTGTGAATGAACACGTGCTAAAAGTCAATAGACAAAGAGAAAATTCAGAGATATGTACCCTTTTCACTGCATTTCCTTCTGATATCCGCATTAGTCTTGCTCTCTTTTAGTTTTTGATGCTTTGCCATTTATGACTGGTGCTAGCACTACATGAAGAAGGCTTTTTGATGAACAAAGGTGTTAAAAAGTAAAGATCCCAACTCGGGAAATGTTTAAGCATTTGAAGAGAGGACAAGTACAACGCAAGAAGACATTTTAGAAAGATCTCTATAGCACATAAGAATACAGAATTGTCCATTCTTTTCTGCATCCATGTGTTATATCCCCTCTCCTATTTTCTCTTCTGAAAAAACCTAAACGGTGGTATTGCAAATTATTATCCACTGGCACAAGGCTTGGACCCCTTACAAGTTGGAAACTGGTTTATATGTTGTAGATTCTTTTGGTTTTAAAGCCCTGTCTTGGCTTGTGAGCAATGATGACATCAGCTCTTGAAATCCAACTCTAGCTCTATTCCCTGTTCTGTCAGGCTTATAAAGTCAGTAGCATCCATCCATTGTTTCCAAGTGGGGATATATTTGAACTGACATTTCTGATTAATGAGTTGACATTCTGGTTTGTTTATTATGAGTTTTACACTGTATCCCTTAAGTGTGAGTGGATAATTTTAAGAAGTAGGTTTTGCAATATGTAAGAAAACTTATTTTGCAATATGTAATAAGCCATATTGCAGTAAGGACATTTGAACAGTATACAGTATTTGAATATCTCTCTCCCTACATAAATTTGAAATAAAAATTAATATTTAAATTTCCTTATCAACAAAAACTTACAGCATTTTGCAATAGTGATGTCAAGATAACCTAATGTTAGCTGGCATTAATTAGCCCCTAGTATCATAGTAGTGATATCTGATTGTATCAAAACCAGGATTCACCCAGGACCTTGCAGAATCTCACTGTTTGTGTGTAGCATTTTATGTACTTAATATATATCTATCTCACTAAAATGAGATAACTGAGTTTATGGGATAATAAGACTGACTTATTAAGCTGGATTCTACTCAAGTAGAATTCAAGTGTATGCTGGTATATGCTACACAAAGGCATTTCTGAGCTTGTATCTCTTGTAATTGTGTAGATGACATGCATGTTTAAGGAAGGATGGAAGGTGATAAATTCAGTTCATAACAAGACAGGCTTTTTATATTTGGTGTGGTATTCTGAGAGAAAATCTAGGAGACTGTGTTTAACAAAATCTCACTTCTGTGCTGAGACTGTGATCCTTACAAGAGGATAAGAGCAAACTGTTTAAATGTGATGGTTTTCTGTAGCTGTTTTCCCTGCAGTGTGCTGGAAACTGTTCATGAGTTAATTATTACAGAAGCTGTGAGATAGATCCTGTGAATTCTGTTGTATCTCTTGGGAGCAAGACAGGAAAAATGGTTTTGTAAGAACTGAAATGGGAACCAAAGCTTGGTAGATCTCAGCCCATGGAAAGGTATGTTTGAACATTTTTACAGGCCTGCTTAAGAATCTGGATTTTTAATTTGTTTTGGTTTTGTTGGGTAGTGGTTGTTGTTAATATATTGGCTTTAGGGGCAGGGTTAGAATTAGAGCACATTTGGAAAATTACCCCCATATACAGTTAAAGTATATATATATATAAAGTTAACATAACCAGATTATTCTCTCATTTCTCTGTGGTCAAGAGAACTCTGAACTTTTTCTAAGATCATTTTAGTATATCAAGAAATAACTTTTAAGAAAATACTCAGCAAAAGGAGTAGGGCTGCCACTACTCCTCTTCATTGATTTGTCTTACACAGATTACCCTAGTTGAATGTTCTTTAAATTGTATATGCTTACAACCTAGTTTCTTGAAAAAAAAATTAGGTCCATTAAAGACCCATAGGTTAAGTAATTTATGGGTTTCCATAAGAGCTGAGTAAAGTGGGCTGCTGGGTGCAGTCCTCTAGCACCCCGACCTAGGCAGGTACTGTACTCCACAAGCTCTTTGGCAAAGCTGTCTAGGGCAGCAATTCAAATGGTAGCTCATGGCAGAGACCTGCACGTGCCATCAGTTGGAGTTACACTGTTAGAAAATTGGGCCATTAATGTTGTTTTGTGTTACTGAGGAGTCCAGTGGAACAAAATGTGTGTACAGACACATTTCTGTTTATACTGACATTTGAGTAATTAACTTTTTTGGGGTTTTTTTTCTTTTTTTGGGGTGTTTCTGTATGTTGTTATTTTGAATAGGAAAGAATACAAATTTTGATCACTTTGAGTAGCTTTTAAAAGGTGTAATCAGATGAGCTTAGAAAACAAGGTACATTTTATCAACAGTGAAGGCCAAAATGAAGACTAATGGAAAGAACTTGGAAAAGAAATATTATGGTTATATCTCAGTGATGGAAGATGACAAGGTCATGCATTTTTCTGCATTTCAGAGGATGTTGTTCTCAGTAGACCATGAGTTGTGATTGTCGACCACATTATTCTTTTAGGTGATGGTTATTGTATGAATAACCAGGTCAGTCAGTTGTTTAAATAAAGTTGAGAGAAAACTACCACAGAAAAATGAGACCGAGAAACATCTACATTCTTTAAACACTGTATTTTCTCTATCACTCTTACTGCTTTTCAAAATACTGGAGGCAGCTCATGAAAATCTTTTCCTTCTTAGGTCATCATTGTTTCTTTATTCCTTTACAAAGATTCTTAATAGATTTTCTTGTTTATCTTCAGGATTATGTTGTGGTTCTAAGACAAGATGATAACAATTAGAGGAAGGGAATGAATAATAGGAGACACAGATTAGTGAAAACAAAGATACTATGTTTGTCTTATTATCTCAGTTTCTAACTCTGCCACAGATAGAGAAAACCACTAGGCAATTATTGCCACTTGACTTAGCAAAGTTCAGTGTCTGAATCCACATTTAAACTGACAGATATATCAGATATTACGTCAGTGGCTAAAAACCCCTAACTGAACTAAAATTACTGTTTCCTGCAAACCTTACTAGAATTAGTAGGAGGCACAGTGATGTTCCTCCTTGTAGACTCATACACCTCATTAGGCAACCAACTTTTGAGATCTTCAGCCAGTCTTTTTTTCATTTTTACATTTCTGTACAATGTAGGCTTTTCTCATACAGAATTTTGCATCACCTTTTCTTCTGGCTTCATCGACCAGCCTGGACTTGTATGTTCACTAACCAGGGATATTTAAATACTGCAACAGAGGACAGACAAATTATAATCACAGGAATATTTAATTTTATTTATTTTCTTGGTTACTTTTATGTGAAATGTGGAAGGTAAAGAGTCTGATGAGCAATCACCACTCTAGGTGTAAGGGCCCAAGAACAACCAAATGATCTATTCATGCCTAACTTTATTAATGAAAATAGTCTCATGGACTTCTTATGTGATTATTCTTAATTATGTGCTTAATTATATACTTCGAAGCATATATCCATGATAGAGCCAAGACTGAAATATACAATCCCCTGCAGGATCTTGCTTAAAAAAGTAATCTAAAAGGTCACCTAAGGTGAACAAGGAGTTATGTTTTTTTAATTGATACTACATGAGAATATTGTATAGATAGAATATTTTCTATCTGTTGAGAAAGTGCAAAAATATCATAGAATCATTTAGGTTGGAAAAGACCTTTAACCCTGCTTTACCAAGTAGAGAACATAGCATCTCCATATAGGTGGAGAGACAGCTATTTGACCCTGGAGAACTACTGAACCTCTTGAATACCAAACAATTTTTTACTTTAAAGGTGTAACTATTATATTTCTCTAAAAATGTATGAGTTGGAATAAGATCTACATTCCCTTGAGATGTTTTAATATTTGTCTCTTTCTAGTTGTTTGATGTTACTATTAATTAAATATTACATGAAATTATACAAAATATTTTTATTTCTTACTAAAATTAAATTAAATACAAGGTTTTAGAAGGGTTTTTTTTTGACAAAGACTGAAAAAAACCCCAACAATGAAGAGGAGACCCTTCACTTTTCTTTGTTTGCATATTAAAAGAAAAAAAATAGTTTGTCGAATTCACACGTCATTTTCAGCTTTAATGTTCAAAGAACTGGAGCTGAAGAACATAGACAGTTTGAGGGATGCTGTTAGATGTAGAGTGTGCTGGAAAACAAATTCTGAAACATAAGTCCTAATGTTTTTCAGACCTCTTCCTTTGTTCTCATCTTCCTGCCTGCATTCCTGGTAAACATTTCTCTGCTCTTTTTGTTTCTGTGCTATCTTGTGAACCATTTATCATTGGCCAACACCGTTCTTTCCCCAGTTCCTTTAATTCTGCTTTGAATATTGTTTGCAGTTGATCCTCAACGTTAAAAGACTTCACCTATTCCCTTCTTTGGCAGATACTTGTGTGCTTAAAATTTCTGTTGGAAGAACCTCTTTGGCCTGATCCCAGCAGAGCTACATGCTTTTTCCCATCCTAGTGATGAGCAGCGTGGAGAAACATCGCTTTCTTGCATCCTCCCCACAAAACCATTGTGCACAGGAAACAGGCAGTTGATCCTCATTTCCTTCCTTCAGTTTCAAGCTGCTTAAGAGAATTTATGAGTCAGCATCTCATTTAGTTGTGTATCATCATCTACATACTCATCTCTAGCCCTATGTGTTTTCATAATCGTTTCCCTCCAGCACTGGCTGATTGCATGTCTCTGCAGGATGTCACCCAGAGACTATAAACCTAGAGAACACTAATTGGTAAGGAAGGTAATGTCCTGACTAACCCAGTTTGCTTCATACCATATTTCTCTGATTTTAGACACTTCTTGTCTTGGCAGCTGTGTCATCTTCTTGGGTGACCCATGATAAAAGTAACATGTTTAAGGTGTTCTGTCTTTGTAAAGACTTCCCTTTCAGAATCCACCAGCAGCATAAATCAAGGGTGTATTACACAAACTGAAATAAAGGGGAAAGCTTAAGGTGCTTGTTGATTTCTCCTCTAGCACAGCACTACCAATACTTCAGACAAAAGGCCTATTGGCTCCTGCTGTCACTGCCAGCAAGAACAGCAGTGCTGCATTCCTGTGGTGGGAGCACATTGCTCTCCCGACACCCTTCTGTGACATATTGCAGAATGACTCGAGGGGACAAATGTCTTCTACATTTTCCTTTGGAGACCGAACGGTTCAGTGTTCCCCAGGCCTGATCCTGCCTAAAATGGCAAATACTTCCCTTTGATCTGCTTAGCAAGCAGATCCCACAAAGCAGGCTTAGAGTTCATTCGCCCTTTTTTTGAAGGCCCTGAGATAATGACTAATATAGTCTGTCAGCCCCAAGATATTAATCCTTGTCATCCCTAAGTTACTGCATGCTAATTCTCTGGGTGCTACCTCAGAAGTGGTATTCACCAGACTTTTCTTAGGACTCTGTTTGATGACATTCAGCACATTCCTGGCAACTTTGCTTTCCTCCTATGACTGTAGTTTCCTACACCTTCTTCCAGGGCCACCACTTACTCTGTTCAGGTTTAAAGTTCAAAAGCAATATGTTTGGCAGCTGTTTCCTTTGTGTCTGTACCTTTCTCACTGCAGTAGAGACTGGCTCTTGATAGTAGTTTTTTCCCCTGTAACACCCCACCCTGCTCATACTAGCCATTTGTGAGGCTCTGCAACCATTCTGTTAGCTGTGTGCCATGTCTCAGCCCCAGATTTCACTCTCTATTTCACTCCATGGTCTCTAATATTTTCCACTTTTTTCCACAGGAAATTACTTACGCTCTTCTGCTGATTTTCTCCCTATTACCTTTGTATGTCTACCTGCTTGTTTTGATCTATCTTTGCATGCCAATCCAAGACGGACAAAGAGTTGGTACCTCTTGTATTCTGGATATTTGTTTTCATAACTCATGGAAGACTTAACACTATTTTCAACAGGAGTCTGTTCTTTGATGGTATTTTGTAATAGGCAATGGAAATCCCTGTCATTCTTCTGGTTTATAGGAACAAGGCCCACCTTTTATAGGTTGTCCTAGTGCTCTTCAAGCAGGTCATGTAATGTTCATTCAAGCCAGTTAAGGATCTGCACTCTTGTATATGGGAACAAAATCACAGCCTGCATACAACTTTATTGAGGAGGCATAGGATCCTATCTACTGGCCAGCAGGGGTTGCTCAGAGCACATTAGTTGTTATGTGCTCTAAGCCTCTTTATTTCTTATTAAGTCAAATCCAGAGATTTTTAATCTTCTGTGGGATTTGTTCCAACATCCTGTTTCTCCCCTCATGCCAGGTATTTGCTCTGATGCCTCACCTCTCTGGAACAATGATGGAGTCTGTGAAGGAAGCAGGAGATAGGGAATGTCCCAGGAACCTGTCCCTGGGGTGGGCAAGATTGCAGCCTTTGCTGCAATTGGAAATTGTGAAGCTCTCCTTGAATTCATTTCCCATCATTGTGGACTATATATATCCACACACATGCCCACAGATGGAAAGAAAATAATTTTCCCCTACAATCTAGGAGGAAAGGAAGAAGTAGATCATTATTGTTTTCCTTCTTTAAATACCCTTAAGGTCATCAGAGTGCTGATGAAGGCATCAGTGTGGTGTTGAGTTTGGAAAGGCATATAGGAAGTTAAGAAATATTTTGGAAAGTTCCAGAGGAAGTCATAGTCTTGCTTCAGGTTTGGATTGGGACCCAAATGTCTTCAAATTTCATTCACAATAAGGTCTTTACATGGGCTGCAGTAATGGTCTCAATTATATTTCCCCCATATTGGCATGTCTGGATCTTCTTCAGGTGATCCAGTTTGCTACATGATACTGTGAAGGCCTCATTTCCCTCGTTATGGAGGAACTGGTGAAGCCTGCTGTTGTGGTTCTGTATTTGTGCATACTTCATGTTTTCCTGCAAGAGTATTCAATGAGAAAAATTTACCTCTTCTTGTCACATCACATCCATATGATTTCAGATCAGCTCGTATAAGAGCAGGAAAAAACTTCTGGATGTAGGTAAAATAGTTTTATATATGTTAAGTGCAAATTCTCATCTATCCAGTTGCTTTTAAATTAAAATAAATATTATGTTATGATAAGAGGGGGTGAGAGGTAAGGATACAGACATTTTCCTTGGGTTAAAGGTGGGAAGTGTTGGTTTGAAATCATCCTGATTTCCTTCCCTGCCCTTAGGTCAGAATTGATGTTTCACTTCTTGGGGAGTAGGAAAGTCCAGATTAAAGCAGCACAGTTGCAATTCCCCATGAGGTGACAGGGTTTGAGAAAACTAACTAGCTCATGTCTATGCTATGCAATGGCTTTAGGGCAGGCAACTGTTCCACTGTTCTACTGCTGCCATTGTGCAGAGTGATGTCCCTTCCAAAGGGTGGTCTTGATGTGTAATAATGCCTGAATGGCAAGCAAATGTGCAGTGTGAATTTTTTCTTTGGCATTTAGTCCTTAGTGAATCCATAACTTTTTTTTTTTTTTTTTTCATTTAAATAGGAATAATTTAATTAAAGGGCAAGCAGAACTTCTCAGGTCTGCATGTGTGGGGTGGTAACATTAAAAAACCATGAAAATACCCTAATAAGTTTCAGTATTACTGAGACATTAGCAACAGACTGTTTTGTCTTTGTGGTTTGGAATTGGAATTTATCCAGTTGTTGCCGGAAGGCTACATTTAATTTGCACTGTGTTTGCATAAATAGCTTATTTGTAAAAATCCCATTTTACTTGAACAATTCTAAATTATGCATTTATGATAGGGAGAAAAAAACGATCTATTGTTCTCTTTAAATAAAATGGTACTGCCCTTCCAAAATATCCAATTGACAAAAACATGAAAAAGCACAAGCATACATAAATGTTGCTTATCTCATCCCCAGAATCAACTCTCATATGCTCGTACCCTCTGGGTTTGTAAAATTCAAAAGATTCTTTGAATTACTCTCTCAGTTATGATGTTGGCATTATAATTACTTGCCAAATAAGATTATTTAACAATGACGTACTTGTTATCAAAGCAGTTGCATTTCTTTGTCTGATCTGAATAGCTGCTTGCTCTGAATGGGGCAGCAGCAGTTGTCGTGGGAGCCTGACTCTGGCTGAAGGAGGAATCAATTGCTCAGAGCAGGTTATTTAGAACACTATACAAAATCTCTTTTAACACCACCTCCACCCTGCAGGCAAATGAAGATTAAGGAAAACATAGGACTTCCATCTATAAGGACTCAAACAGTAGTAGGCAATTTTCCCTCCAATTTGCATTTCATTCATGTGTTGGAGGGAGCAAAATGTTTGGGTTTTTTTGGCCCTTAAGCCACTTCTAGCACATTTTCACATTCTGTCTGCTTTAAGATCAGATGAAGAATAGTGATGAGAGATGTGATTGGAAAATACTTGTTGATCATACCATAGTTTATCCTCTCTTCTTTTTAAAGCTGTGGTTAATTAGGAGTAATACAGTATTCTAAAGTTCTGCTTGAAGGATTCCATGTCTCTGTAGTAAGTGTGAAGCCAATACAGAAATGTAATGACTGCTGTTATCTCCGGCCAAGAGCTGTAGCATTTCTTAGGAGGAATGTGTATGTTGTAATTTCTTGACCAATATGGTTGCTAGATATATCTTTGATTCTGTGTGGCTCAACTCGCTGCCATTAACTCTTGTATTAGAAGAATGTTCTCTATTTCTTTGACACACTACCAAATGTAGTGCATCCAAACTGAATCCAGGAAGGGTCCTGAGGATATTGCATTTTAAGTACTAATGGAACATACTGTTCACTGGCACATGTACCTTTCCTTCAGTATTTTTCAGTGCCTTCTCTTTCTCTTCTCTTCTCTTCTCTTCTCTTCTCTTCTCTTCTCTTCTCTTCTCTTCTCTTCTCTTCTCTTCT
>JAOEGS010012574.1:0-25690 GCA_025447755.1 Corythornis vintsioides | reverse complement strand
CCCCCCCTGCTGGGGGGACGGCCCCGGCGCGCGCCCCCCGCCGGGGGCGGGGGTGGGGGGGGGGGGGGGGGGGGGGGGGGGAAGAGAGCCGCGTAACCCGCATCCCACCTCCGCCTGCATCCCACCTCCGCCTGCATCCCACCTCCTCCTGCATCCCACCTCCTCCTGCGTGCCACACACACGCTTATCGGCGGGCGTGATGCCGGGGAGTGGAGCTTGGAAGCTGTTGCCCCAGCCCACACAATAGCAGAGCCTGCTGCTCCCTGTCTCCTTGCCTGTTTGCCTTCCAGAGCCAGGCAGCGTCTCGCCATCACTATTATTTTGCTTTGTGTCAATATTATGACAGCTAAAAGCAGGAGAGCTGCATTCACATGATAAGCGGCCAGAAGCTCTGGGTTGGGCGTGGATCGGGTTGGAGTTTGGCAGGGGAGAAAAGCGCCTGGCAGCCCCTGACCACCGGGCGGCTGGGCTGGGAGAGCTGGGAGGAGAGGGGCAGTGGCAGAGCAGAGCAGTGGGGGGGTTGGAGATCCATGCATGTGCACCTCTTACCCCTGTTCAATGCTTGCTGCCCTTTTCCCAGGGGAGATGAAACATGATAGATGTGCAGGATGTGCTTGTTTCTCTGCTGGAAAAGTAACCTCCATCTCTTCCCTGGCTGCTCTGCTCCTGTGGGAACAGTCCTTTCTTTGCTGGGACTGCCTTACCCTGTCCCTCCTGCCCCGTGTGGGCTTGGGGTGTTTCATCTCTGCCAGCAGTGGAGGGTCACCCACATGTGGGTGCACCACTCTGTCCTGGTTGCAGCCTATCTGGGCTTTCCCCAGTGCAGCACTTCAGGAAAGAAACTCCCACAGGCTTTCTGGGGGTTTGAGGGCTCTGCTTCTCCTCAGGGCTTCAGGAGAGGAGCTTGGGCAAAGCAGGGTGAGCCGTGCCATGGGCACTTCATCTCTGCTCCTCGCTCTGGGCTCTCAGCAGCACCCCATGTGCAAGGGGCTGTTTTTTGGCACGGTGACTGTGCACTCTGCAGAGGCTGCTGACAAAACGCTTACCTGCAGGCACCCACGTATGCTTGAGGCTGTGGTTTGGCTCCCCAGTGCCTCACCCTGCTCCAGAGCTGTGCTCTCCCGTGGCCTGCCCCTTCCCTGCTGTGCAGGACTGCCTGGCCAGCCAGCCACCGAGCACTGTGTGCCTAGTATGTGCTCTCCATCACCTCCCCACCAGGCATGGCTGGGAGATGACTGGTCATCACTAACCCTCTGGCATTGCTTTGCCACCTGCTCACAGCTTTGCTTTGGTGGGGAGGCAGCTCTGCCCCATGCTCTGGGCTCAGCCTTGTCACTAAACTGTGCTGAACAGTGTTAAGCTGGGCAGTGCTGCATTTCCCAGCTGTTGACTTGGTCCTGCAGCACTGTCTGGCTGAGGGCCACAGCTTTCCAGGGCTTGGGTCTGGTGCTTTCAGGAATCTCCTCGGTGGCATTGTCCCCGTGCTTGTGGGGGATTTATGCTGTGGCTGGGAGCAGCAGACAAGCTTGCAGTGGGTTCCTCTCACCCACAGATGGGCAGCCCTCACGCCCATCCAGTGCCCCTCCAAAACTTGTGTCTGCCCTATGCTGGTCCCAGTGACTCGGAGGGGCCAGACCCCGTGCTGCCGAGGCAAGGGGGCCTCACCGTCAGGTGCTTGCAGTTTTGGCCACAGGTCCCCAGGGAGGGCTGAACTCCCCTCCTGAGGAACCAAAACAAACAGCAGAGTTCCTGCCACGTGCGGCCGGGGCTGACTAAGGCTGGACACTTCCTCCTGCTGCGGGCAGCAGCGGCCGAGGCCATGAGCCACCCTCATCGGGGTGCACAGCACAGCCCATTTCCCCCTATTGTCAGCCTCCCCCTCGGCAAACATAGCCCCCTGTGCACCTGGGCTGGGAGGAGGCACTGGAGCCATGAGAACCAGCTGCCAGGAGCCACGAGGGATGTGCTGCTGAGTTGAAGCCCCTGTGGCATGGCCCTGGGGAGCCCTCCAGGGTCCAGGTGCCCGGGCAGGTTGTTTCTCTGACTGTTCAGGGGTCATTGGTGCACCCCTGATTGCCTTCAAGGGCACTGGAGAGACCCACGTTTCCTGGAAGAAATCAGTTTCATGGTGGAGAGGCTTGGGTTTCCCTGTCAGAGAGGCTGGTGCCAGGGAAGCCCCTTCCAGACCATGAGCATCCCTGTTTCTGCTCTCACATGCAGGTACATGCTGCTTCAAACAGCCAGTCTCCAGACCTCTGTGTTTTGCCTTCTGTCCCCACTGTGGAGACACAACCTGCAGAAGATGGAGCTGGTTTATCTCGGTGTTAGCTATGAACCAAGTCCTCTGTAAGGGAGGAAAGTCTAAGAGACAAATCACAGGGCCAGGGAAAGCAATCTAACAGAAACACTGAGGGTGAAACATGGGCATTCTGAGATGTAGGGCAAGCACAAAGAGCTCAACGACTTATGTCTTCATGCTGCTTGTTCCTGGGTGACTTGGTCTAGGTGATCCTGCTCTGGCAGGGGGGTTGGACTAGATGATCTTCTAGCTCCCTTCCAACCCCTGACATTCTGTGATCACAGCTCAGGTAATATGTAGCTGCTGGGAGGACAATTGCTCGCTAAGGAGGTGGCTGTGCAAGGTACTGGAGCACAGGGGAGTCTGGCACTTCCCCAGGTGGAAGCCTCCAGCCCTGCTTAGACTCACTCTGGTGTCCTAAGCAGCAGCAGCCAAAAAATAATGCCCTGAGGACTTAAGGGGTGTTCATCAAGGGCTTTGGGGTGATGCAAGAGGCCCTCGCTATGGGTGGCACATAACAGTGACACAGGGAAAAGTTGTTGTTGGGCTCTTTTCATCTGATGTGTTGATGATGGGATTTTGCAGGGAAGAAGTTGCCCATGAGGGGATATGATGTTCAAATGGGACTGTTTTATGGAAAAGTGGACTTAGAGGGACCTTGTCTGTGGTGAGCAGGATGATGTTTCATGAGGAAGGGTGGCCACGTGTGTTGAGCTCCTTCAGTGCTCACAGGACAGCCTGGGTTCCTGCTCTTGCCCCTCACCCAGAAGGTGTAAGAGGCACAGAGGTGAGCCCATTCCCAGGCAGGCCAGTGCCATGGCATGCTCGTAGCTGGCCAGCAGGTCAGACTATCCTCACCAGCCTGCTTAGGCTCACCCACAGCAGGGATGCACCATCATTCCCCACTCGCCTCCCTCTGCAGTGCTGCCAGTGGGGCAGGGAGGTGCCACAGACAGGCAGTGGCAGAGTCAAGATGATGCTCTCAAACCACAGCCACCACAAGGGGCTCACTGCGGTGGAGATGTTTACCCTTTAAGGAAATGTCTCTATTTGCCTTATGTCCCTGGCCAGTCCCTTGAGCCCTCTCTGTCCCTTGTTCCCAAAGTGCGTAGCTCAGCTCCCCAGAGCCTAGTGGGAGGCAATGCAAGGGAAACGCGGGTGCATTTATAGCATTGACCTCCAGCCCTGTCCTGCAGCTGAGGAAGGGTAGGTTTGGCCCCTGGGGAAGGAGTGTGGAAGAGGGGAAAAGAAAGCAAGTGGCCCTGGCCCCCACAGCTGGATGTTTCTCCCATTTGCAGGAGGATGTTGCTGGCCACAGGTTACCAGCGTCCAGATACTATTTCTCTGCTCCTGCCTCTGCTCCCTGCCACCTAGAAAGGGGATGCTCATCCCAGGAATGTAAACTCTGCCCAAGGCCTCTGAGGAAATAGCTTCAGACCAGGAACAGGATTGCACTCAGCAATTAAGGGCTGGTCTCCCCAGCCACATGGCTCCTGGGGGAAAGCCCTTTGCTCCAGTGCCAGAGGCTGGCCTTGTGTCTGAGAGGTGGCCCCAAGGGACCTTCCTGCAAGGACAGGCGTGAGGCCCCGTGTGGTCACGGTCTTTGCAATAACAGGATTCTGTCTGTCCAATGAGTTGGCAGCAGCTGATGACCAGGGTGGCCTCTAGTCCTAGCTCCCAGGTGGGAGGAAACGCTCCCTTTACCCCCCATCTCAAACCAACCCTGGGGAGGTGAGGGGGTCTCCAAAGCCCCTGGCAGTCTGTGAGATGGCAAAGGGAGAGCACAGGCATGGGCCAGTCATCACGGTGGGGACTTTACCTGCTCCTTGCTGCCCAGACAGGAGCATGTGTGTGAGTGATAAACTGCAGCACACCCGGACCCACAGCAAGGCTGGGATTTCTGCATGCTTATCTCTGCAGCATCTCCCTGCTCATTTGCCAGGCCCTGCTCCAGCAGCTGCAGCTTGCTCACATGCTCAGTGGCACCAATGTTCAGAAGCTCCTGCTGATGTCTGAGCTGCAGTCACCTGCAATGGCCCTGGAAAGGCTGGGGACAAGCAACTGATGCATCCTATATCCTCTGGGGACAGACCCCATGGGGCTGAGGACAAGCCACTGGCATCCTCTTGCCGCAGGGACTGATGTCACACAGAGGTGGGCAGAGAAGCCTCCCCACTCTCCCAGGAGGACAGAAATGTGAATCCTGGCAGGGACACAGAGCCCTTTATTACCCTGGGACCTGCAGTCCATGAAGGATCATGTTGCCCAACTGGCACCTCTCCCCTTCCCCACCTCCCACAGCTCCAGCTTTCCCTGACCTCTGGGGTTTAAAAATAGAACTGAAAAGGTTACAGAGCTCCTTTTGGTTTACTCATGGCAGCAGGGTCTGACCCCAGGGAACTGCTGTGCCTGCTTTCCTGCCATGCCGGAGGGATCGCCCCATGGCAGACACACCAGGATGCTGTCCCCCGGGGCTGAGAGGTCTGAAAACCTCCTGCCAGGGGCTGGCTGGGCAGGCTGGGGTGGGAATGGGGTGAGCAGACAGGCATGCGGTGTCTGGGTGGGGACAGGACATGGGATGGATGGGAAAGGCGCTGTTGGGTGGGCACGGGGTAGTACATGTGGACGCCGGGAGAGGTGAACAGGACCCAGGGGAGCGCATCGAGCCGAGCCCCGACCCATCCTCGGTCCTTCCGCATCCCGGGGACACCGGCTTGTGGCATTCCCGGAGCAGCTCGACGGGCAAACGGTCGGTGCCGGAGGATGGGGAGGAGCCGGAGGCGGCGAGCTCCACCGCGCCCGACGGCACCGGCCATCCCCGCAGCCTCCAGGGCCGGGCACCTGCTCCCGCCCCGCGGCGGGGCCGGGGCGGGCGGGACCGGGGCGGGGCTGCGGCGATGAAATACGACGGCGGAGCGGGGCCCGCTCCCATGGCCCGGCGGCGGCGGCACGGCGGGGCCGGTGCTTCGGCGGTGGGGCGGCATGCTGGGGACGGCGGGGCGGTAGCGGCTGGATCGCTGTCGGGGCGGCGGGAGCGGCGATGCGGCTGCTCGGCGCCTTCCTGCGACTGCTGGTGGCCGGGGCGCTGGGAGCGCCTCCCGCCCCGGTGAGAACCATGGGGGGATCCGAGCGAGGGTAACGCGACCCTCGGTGGTGCTGCCGCCGCCGTCTAGGGTGGCGGTGGCTGCCGGAGCGGCTGCTCCCGGCGCTGGAGGAGGACGGCAGCGGGTCTCCCTCCCTGTGCCTCCTCCTCCAACACCCGCCTTTCCCTCCCCGCAGGCCCCGGAGGTGCGGGGGACCGCCAGCGCGGAGCCGCCCGGTGAGTTGGCAGCGGGCGGCCGACGGTGCCCTGGCTGGGAGGAAGGAGGCAGCGTCCCCGGGGAGGGCTGCGCTCAGACGGGGTGGGAGGGCTCGTAGACCTCAGTGCCGTTGAGCTCCCCGGCAATGCCCAGCCCGGCGCTGGGAGCGGTTGGGAGCAGCGTGTTCCCCCCGGGACCGACCCCGGGAGTTGGTGATCCCGGAGCGGAGCATCAGCCCCGCCTATGCCGGTGTGCGGCGTCCCGGCCAAGAACACTCCTCTTCGGCTCCCCTCTGCTCTTCCCGCTGGGGGAAACCCCGTGGGACGTTTATCTGCTGCGGGGCTGCGCTCCTGCGCCTTCCGAGGGAGGGCAGGGGGATGGGGGGAGCTGGAAAGGAGGAGACGGAGCTGGCGGGCGGTGGAGCAAGAGCCCATGGGGGTGTGTGGTGACTGTGTGAGCCACCGCATCAATGCGGTGATGGTCACAAGGAGGGTTTTCTGCTTCCACGTCCCCCCTTGACGGCTTTCGGGACCCCAGCGCGGCTGCTGCTTCTATAGCGGCTGTTAATCAGCTGTGCTTAGTCTCCCGAGTCTCCTCCTTTAGAGTTTCCCCACCCCGGTGTTCTTGCAGTGCTGAACTTTCGGGAGATCTGGAATCGTAGTTTCTGCCGACCTCTGGAGCAGTTGGTGGACGTCATTGCAGAGTTCCCCAACGAGGTGGAGTACATCTTTAGACCCTCCTGCGTGTCCCTGCAGCGCTGTGGAGGCTGCTGTGGGGATGAGGGGCTTCGCTGTGTCCCTGTGAAGACAAGCACGGTTACCATGCAGGTAAGCACTGACAGTGTGGGGCTTCATCAGGTTGGTGCTGGGCTCCTCACCAGGCAGTGGGAGGGTGAATTTCCAGCTTCAAATCCACCAGGCAATCTTAAGAGCATGGGTAACAGGGGATGTGTTAAAAAACCAGAGGGGTCATGCTGTCTGCTCTTTGGGCTTCTCCTGAGGCCAGGTGACACCCGTGGTGGTACTGGCCTCACTCCTTGCTTCCCTCATCTCTCTGTGGTCCATCTTGCTGATGGCTGTCACCTTCTCAGGCCTGCCCTGCTCTTCATTGGGTCTGGGGGTGTCCCAGTTGGGGCAAAGTAGATGCTGCCCCTGGATTGCAGGAGAAGTGAGGCTCTTGAGTATCAGGAAATGCTCGTGGTGGTGCTGAGGGGGCATGTGTGCTGTAGGCATTGTGAGCATGAAGGGCTATGCCAGAAACATTTCTAGTCCTCACTGTGGGAGCTGTGTAATGTGAGGTGGGAGATTCCAGGCTGTGAACAAGCTGCTGGTCAGCTCTTTCCTGTGCACCAGGCAGCAGTTGTTCTCATGCTGCAGCCCTTGCATTGCACTGCTGGAGGTCAAACCTCCATCTGCCTGCAAGGAGCAGGGAAAAGCTCAGCTTTGCCCCAGGTGACAGACTAGAGAGTGCCTGCAGTAAATCACCAGTGGTTTTGGTTCCTTGGATATTAAAAGTATGTTGGAAGGCAGGGTGGGAGTCTCCAAAAAATCTTGCCTGAGGTGGAGCCTGACATGAATGGGAGGCAAATCCCCAAGTCCATGTCTGTATGTGGGATGGCAACAGCAGGTACTTCTGTAGTGGCTGGTGTGGATCACACCAATAATTAACACACCCCCTGAAGCCCCCTGGGTGTCCAATCCCAACTCTGGACAGCCAAATCCTGTGCTGGGAAGGCACTGTGGTACTGACTCCAAGCTCCATGCTGCAGGAAAGGAGGCCAGGAGGCAGTAACAGCAATAGCAATGGTCTGGAAAACATGACTGGGGGATATTTCCATCAGAGAGGGGAGATGTGCAAAGCAGTCATGTAAGTGAAAGTTCTCCACAAAGGCAGAGCTGGAAAAATCTCCTCTAAGACTGGGAAATCCCAAGACCTGGGACTTAAATAGCAGCCCTGAAGACACGGGGAGGCACTAGCAAAGCCTCCCAAACTGCCAGGGTGTCTGATCCTGGCCGGCACTGCCTGCGTGTGGAGGTGGAGTCTGTGCTGCTGGAGGTCCCGAGGAACAGGTTAGACATGAGTCTGTCTGCCCGAGAGGCTGGGGTGGCGAGGCAGTGTGGTGAGAGCCCTTCCAGCCCCCTCCTGCTGGCTGGGAAGTAACCTTTGCTCCTCTTTCAGCTCCTGAAGATAAAGCCAAACGGGGAGGCACCCTACGTGGAGATGCCGTTCACCGAGCACAAGCAGTGCGAGTGCAGGTAGGGACCCTCCAGGCTCCTTTTGCACCCCTGTTCCCCTCCAGCAAGAGCAAACCTGACAGCTCACTGCTCACAGCATCACAGAGTGTCAGGGGTTGGAAGGGAGCTAGAAGATCATCTAGTCCAACCCCCCTGCCAGAGCAGGGGCACCTTGCATGGGGGGCAAGGATTCCTGAGGGGCACTGACCATGCTGGCACACCCCCACTGTCTCCATGCAGGGCTTTACTGGTGCTTATGGCTGCTATGGCACCCCAGCTCTGCGAGCTACTGCTGTGCCCTCTGTCCCTACAGCTGCCTGGAGTGTGCCCCTCTGGCCAGAGGAGCTGCATGTGGGTAATGGAGCTCGGCTGGCAGCTCCAAGGCAGGTGTGGTGTGGAGCAGCACGCCCAAGGTGGTGGATCAGCTGGAAGCTCCGTGGCTTGGCACCCAGGAGCATGACTGTGTGGCCCAAAGAGAAGGCTGAAGGGCCAGGCCTTGGGCTTGCCTTTAAAGGAGGCTGACCCAGGTGTTGTTTAAATCCAAGATGACAAATGAAAGCTTAAATGTGCTGTGCCTGGGATGGATGTGCAGCACCAACCTGCCACAGATTCCTGCCACACAGTTAACCTCTTGAGATGCTCACTGTATCCCAGAAGTTGTGAAAATGTGGGCTGGAGGCTGCAGAGCTGTGGGAGCAGGGAGTAGCTCCAGAGCTGCCTGCAGCTGGTCCTCACTTGCAGAGCTTCTCCAGCACCACCCGTGTGGCAGGTCCTGCCATTTGCCCTCCATCATGACCCCAGGGTCATTTAGCATTGTGAAAACTGGGGACTGAGTGTCTTACTGGGCAGCTGTTAGGCAGGATCCTTGCCTGGAAGAAGAGCCTGAGGATCACCAGGTCGGTATTCCCCAGCAGTTGCAAAAGCATTTGTGCTGGAGCAGACCCAAGGCCAGTCCAGCTCTGAACCATCTCTGGAGCATCTGCCAGTAGATGCAGAAGAGGGAATGGGAAGAAGCACATGGCTTACTTCCCCCTACTCTGCTTCCAGCTGTTTTCTGTGCAGGGAGTTTCCTGAGCCTGTTGTGGTTTTCCTACCAAGGGTAACTCCCACGGGATCTCCTACAAGCACTTGTATATGCTGCCCTTGAATCTGTGTAAACTTCTTGCTTCTGCAGCACCTTTTGGCTTCTCCATAAGCCACCTTCCACACCTTTACATTGCTCCTTTTTTTGAGATTTAGTGTAGGTGTGGTGGATATCCTGGCCTTGGCCTCTACAGGGGATGTTTAAGTCAAGTGTGTAATGGGTGTTGTCTGAGAACCACTACTGAGACTTTGCAGCAATGTGTTACTCAGGGCATTGCATCTTGTTTAACCAGCTGAGCTCTGAAAGCTGTCACTGAGAGCAGCTGAAACAGAACCTGTGCTTCCTGGACTCATGGACAGAATGTCATGTCCCCAAGGGAGTTACCAAAGCTGGCTGCCCCTTGCCCCTTTGCTGGTTCTGTGTTCTCTCTGCCTGCTGCAGTCAGCTGTAGGTGTTGCTAATATGCAGAGGAGACACACTGTGACTGTTCTAAGCATGAATGAGAACAGGTAGATTGTGCTTGGCATCTCCATAAACCACCTCCAGCAGCTCCACAGACAGCACTGTGCAAGTAACCACTTCACTCTGTCCTTTTCCCTTCTCACAGGCCCCGGCAGGACCTGATGAGGCTGGGAAGGTAAGTGAAGTCAGGAGTGGTGTTCTCACCTGGGGTTGTGGGTCTCATCTCCCACACATCAGCCTCTCCTGTGGTCCTTTCCTTCTGAAGGAGGAGATCCATGGGCCGAGGTAAGAGAAGACAAGACAAGAGGAGGCGTAAAGACTGTGAACAGTAAGTGAGCAAGGATGCATAGTGCTGATGTCATCTGGGCTCATTTCTTTGGAGCAAGCAGCTTTGTTAAGCAATTAGGACTTTTTTGACACCGTGAGCAGGGATGGGTTTATGCAGAGGAGAAAGCAGCAGGAAGGGGACTGGCTGGCTGTGTGAAAATGGGCCTTTTACTGAGGGCTCAATAGGTGCTCTGTAGTCTCCAGGCTCAGCTGGTCAAAGCAGGCCAGTCCCACCCAGGGTGGGGATGGATGGGCTGGATGACTTCGTGTGTAGCTTTATTGCCATCACTGACCATGCTGGGTTTCCTGAATCTGTGAGTTTCCAGCTTCAGCCTCATCTTGCTGCCAGCTGTGTCCTTCCTGCTGCCCTTGGCTCATTGTTGTTTGGGTTACTCTACCCTTTCCCTCTTTATATTTAGCTGACTCTCTCAAACTGCTTGCTGCAATGGCACAGGCTGGACTCTTCCTTGCAGATGCTTTTGGGGTATGGTGCCTGTGGCTGGCACTTTGCTGTTGCATTTCCCCATTTTGTCTGAAGCCAGCAGCTCAGGGCTCAGACAACACCCACAGCCCCCTTGCCCTCTCTCCTCCCCACCATGTGGCTGCCTGGGGTGTCTACACCTGTTTCAGTGCTGGAGGAGCCAGGCACAGAGAGGGAGGCACCCAGGCTGGAGTAGGTAAGTCTGGATGTCCTAGTTTCCCCTCAGTGCTGGCAGTGCTTACCCCATGCCATGTTCTCTTTGCAGATGTGGCACACCACGCAGGTAGCCTCTGCTCTGCCCCTGGCCTGGCCCCTGCTGCCTGGGTTTGAGCCAGCTGCATTGCCCCCCAGCGTGAGGGACTTGTGGAGCCACGCACCTCCAAGCAGTGGTGTGGAGTCAGGGAAGAACTGATTGGACTCTTGCTTGGCCCTGGTGGTAATGCAGCTGGAACCAAGGACTCTTTTGCCCCATCTGCACCACTGGCAGCAGGATAAAAGGACTCATGCTCAGGCCTGGGGCTGAAGATGAGGAGCTCAAGCAGCATGTTAATGTTCGAGGGAATCCTGGGGACAACAAGGAGCTGAAGTGATGGATGTGCTGCTGGAGCTGGCTAGGAACAACATGATATGGGAGGGAGAGTGGAGAGGCTCAGAGGGCTGCAGCTGCAAAACAGCTCTGTCCTGCCAATGCCCTGCAGCTGGGGAGGAAGGAAACCTGAGGCAGGCGAGTCTGCAGGGCTGTATCCGTCCCAGCCTTGGCATGTGGCAGGCCAGGAGGGTGCCAGGCAGTTTGCCTGAGAAGCCCTTCTGATGGGGAGGGGGAGGGATTTGGGGTTGCTGGGGCTCCAGGCTTAACTTCCAGCCACATCCCAGCCTTGTCTTGCTCAATAAAACCTGGTGGTCAGATGCAGGAGCTGGCAGTGTGTGAGCACTCCTGTCTGCTTTCCAGTGGCTGCAGGCAGGGCTTTTCCCCAGGCTGGAGGAGAGCAGTACCTTAGGGGCCTGGGGCTTGTCCCTAGCACCAATTCCTGCAGCACCCAAAGGGCTGCCCTTGGTATGATGCTAGAGATGGGCAACCAGCAGGTCAGGATCAAGCTGCTCCCCCAGGCAACCCATGTGCTGGAGCTCAGGTGGGTACTGGGAGAGCCTTGAGAGAACTGCCCTTCTCTTCCATACCGTGGCATAGGATGGTGCTTCTCCCAATTCAGCATCCCCATCCTGTTTTCACACCAGTCCAAATATCTGTCTCAATGTCCTGTGGACTGGGCTGATGCAAGGGAGCAGGGACAGGCTACCTGTGGGCCTTCCCACCTAAGAAACACCCTACCAAGGCTCATTCAATTGGTAGGGGGGCAGGCTGGCCTGGGGGCCCTGGCTCTTACTGGGAACATCCTGGGGTGTGTAGGGTGCTGGTGGCCCTCATCTAGGGGGGCTGTGGATGCTGCTGTCTCCTGCTTTCCTTAGCCAGGTCCTAGGGGTCAGCCACAGCCCTTGTTTCTGTGTGCCTTAAGCAATGCCCCAGGGCTCTTCTCCTCTTTACTCCTGCAGCAAGGGGGCTGGAGCTCACTGCCAAATGCATCCTGTGCTGCTCTGTGCACGTAGCTGGAAACCCTAAGGATGAGCTGGGCACCAGTGTGCTCTTGGGGCACCTGTGGCATGGGGTTAAAACAAAATCAAGGGTTGTTCTTGAACATTTCAAGCAAAATATTGTAGGACATGGATGTGCAAAACCTACATTAGAATCAAATGGGGTAACCTGTGGTTTATCCTGCACTGAGGAACAAGAGTAGATACACACAGCAGGTGTTGGGGGTGGCAGCTCCTCCCTACATCTGAGATGGCAGCCCACAGGCAGGGCAGGCTCCCTCCAAGCTGTAATGCTGGTGCTTCCTGAGGCTGACACAGGGATGTGGGGATGAGGAAGGTCCTGTGGCAGTGGAATCCTGGCAAGTGAAGCTAATGGTGGGTGTTGAGGTGATGTGAACCTCCACATTGCCACTGTGCAGCATGGCATGAGCTGGGTGAATTGCACCTATGTGGCTGGGCATATCCTCCCAGGGGCTTGCTGGATCCCTTTTGGACCCTATTCCCAATTCTGGCACCCACAGTGGCCTGGGGCACAGCCCATGTAGGCTCTGCTTCAACAATGGCCTATGAAGTTCCTTCTTGGCTGCCTGATGGATGAGAGGGACTCACTGTTCCCCTTCCAGTGATGCTCAGGGTCTGCATGGGCCACATGCCCTCCTGCCTCCAGTGGCCTGTCCTGATCTGTGCAGACTCTTGCCATCCCCACATGTCATTTCAGCCTGTCTGGTTGCACTTTGAGGCTAAGGAGAACTGTGTGTAGCACTTGAGGGATGTATGTGATGGTTTTGATATTGTTTTTATCAGTAAACATTTTACCACATTAGTATTAAACCTTTAAAAAGGAAGTTATATAAACCCAATGATGTTAATTAATAAAAATGTTTGTCAAGAATGGTGATTAGGATTAAAAAAATTCGAATTCCCACCCAGCAGTTTTTCCTAACAGTTTCTGGTATCACTTTGGATGCTGCTCAGAACTGCTAGTTTTCAAGCAAGTCTGACCAGAGCTGGTGGGGCTGGGCATCACAAGGGCTACCTGATGTTGCTTCTACCCCTGTGTGCAGCCTCATGCCCTGCTCTTCCCCTGGCATCAGTTGTTGGGGTGAATGTCAAGGATGTGGGTGCCTGGGGGGGATGTGGGTGTCCTGCTGCATCAGTGAGGAGGGGAAGGCAGCACCAGCCTGAGGTGTTTGGGATCTGCATCTCCAGGTGTCAGGGCTCCCTCCAGCTCTGGGAGATGTTTCTGTCTGCCTGTTCCCACTGTGTTGCTCCCAGTTGTGCCTTTTTTGGAGGCTTACATCAGTAGCTCCTTCTGTCAGCCTTCCCTGCTGCAGCAGATGTGTCCCCTGAACACCCTGACAAGGTCAGCTGCATCTTCTGAGCCACATGTGCTCCAGCTGTTGCAGAGCAGGGCTGTAATCCCATGTAACTGGACCAGGATAGATGCCAGCCCCAAAGCCATCAGGGAGCAGAACAATCCCCTGCTGGTCCTCTAGGGACAGGCAGCAAATGTGCCCTGTCCCTGGTACTCACAAATCCTTCCCCTTGCTGCATAGCCCATGGAGATGAGCAGCACACCACTGGGTTATCAGTGTCTCTGTGTCTCCCAGCCTTACAGGGCAAAGGTTTGTTGAATAAGGCTTTAGGAGCCAGAGCTGCAGCAGGATGGTTTAGAAGAGACTCACAAGGGAGACAAAACATAAGCTGGGGTCCGGGCTGTACTAGGAACAAAACATTATGTATTTTGGGGGAATTCTCTGAGAAAATGTGGAGATGAGCTCAGAGATGCAGTATAATAGCTGATGAAACCCTGCTGAGAACCTCTGGCTTTCCTGATCCTGGGATGCCAGCAGAGTGGTGCCTCCCAGCAGCTTCTCCCTGCACTTGCTGGTGCAGAAGTCCCACGTGTCTGCAAATAAAGATGCACTGAGGTCCATAGTGTGTCTGCTCAGGGCTGAGTGACCCCCCAACACTGCCCAGACTTGGCCCTGCTCAGCAAAGCTCTGCCATGGGTTCCCAGAACAAAGTCAGAGCAGCTTCTCCACATCTTCCAGCTCCTCCCTTTCCAAGCAGAGGGAGCAGAGCTTTAATTGTGTGAAGCAACAAAAAGCTTTAAATACAGTCCTGATGTGACTGAGTAATGGCTGTTTTATCCCTGTGAGGACTGAGGGAGGAGTTTGGCAATGAACTCACCAGAGGTTTTTTCTGTTTCTGGTAACTCCACACCTCTCTCTATCACCATCAACCCAATATCCAACACCCTCTACAGATACTTTGAGTTTTGTAGTTTACACATGCTGTCTGTCCTCTCCAGGAGCACAAAGATCTGCTGAAAGTCAGGCATGTGAATTTTGCTGGCAGAGTCCCTGCTCTCATCCTGGGCCCTGCTTCACTTCTTGCCTGATAGATTTTTTTTCTCTTGAAGAAACCCCCCTGGGTTTTGGTGGGAATTAAAGGGCCCTAGAGATCAGGGTTATATAAACTGGCTGGACAGAAGAAATTGGTTTCTGTCAGGCAGAGATTGGTGGGAAAAATGAACCTGAAAGTATTTGGAGAAGCAACCAAAGAACCAAGTACACAGGTCACGTTTGGGCAACGGGTTGTCTTACAAAGCATCCTTCCAGACCTGCCCTCTGAGGCACCATTATTAACCTTTCACACCCCCAAGCAAATGTGCTGACATTCCCTGCTCTGTAGCATTGAAATACGTTTGTCAAACCCCCTGAGTCCATAGGAATTGGCAAAAGAGCCAACTGAGAGGCTTTGGTGGGGGGCAATGACACCTGCCTGCAAGATGCACATCAGAAAGAATCATCAGTGCCCTGGGATGGGGCCATGCAGAACCATACACAGAATGCTGTCTTGGAAGGGATCTCAAGGATCGCCTGGTTCAACCTCTCCTGGCAAAAGCACAGTCTAGACAGGATGGCCCAGTACCCTGTCCAGCCGAGTCTTAAAGGTGTCCAAGAGAACTGGCCGGTCACCCAGGGAGCTGCTGGGACGGGGGCACGCTTTGAGGGGCGGGTAGAGGCTATTTACAGCACGGCTAATTAACGGCAGGAAGGAAACACGCTCGCAAGGCAGCTCTTAACGAACGGCAGCTTGATTAATTAAGGTCAATCATCGCTGAATAACGACGCTCACAGAGCCCGTAGAGCACCGGCTCGCACCGCACGTTGACAGAGCGGTGAAGACGCCGCTTTGGAGCGGCAGGACCCCGGTCGGGACATCCCCCCAACCCCGATCTGAGCGGGTACACCCCCTCCGCTCCCCTCCTCCCGGCGCGGCCCCGCTTGATGAGCTCATCCGCAGCCAATCATCCTCGCCTGGCTCCTGGGCGGGGGCTGCCGGCTCGGTCCAGCCCCCGGCGGCCGGAGGATGCTGCCGGCGGCGCTCGGCCAGGTGCGTGTCCGCGGGGGACCGGCGGGGAGCGGAGCCGGAGCTCGGACGCGGGCACCGGCCGTCGGAAGAGCCGCGACGTGCGGGTCTCTTGACCCGCGCGTCCCCGCATCCCGGCGGTGCGAGGGCGGCGGTGCGGGGCCATGAGCCGGCCTGAGGCCGAGCCTTGCTCCCGGGCGTTGGCTCAAGCCCGAGTCTACCTGGGGCAGCTGCGGAGCCGCGTCTCCCCCGCGGGCCCCGAAGGCGGCGGGCGGCGGGATTACCTGGTGGAGGCGGCGCGTCAGCTGCGGTTGGCGCTGGAGAGGGATGTCAGCGAGGACTACGAGGAGGCCTTCAACCACTACCAGAACGGCGTGGACGTGCTGCTCCGTGGCGTGCAGGGTGCGTGGGGCCTCCCCCTCGGAGGGCGGGGTGCTCGGGCATCCCTCCGGGAAGCACGGCCAGGGGATGGGGGCATCCCTGCGGGGAGCACGGCCAGGGGATGGGGGCATCCCTGCGGGGAGCACGGCCAGGGGACGGGGGCATCCCCCCCGGGGGAGAGCATCGCGAGGGGAGGGGACGGACACGGACTGGACACATCCCTCCAGAGAGAATGACAAGGGATGGGACTTTCTTCTGGGTGATTTGGCAAGGGGAGTGGGGTATCCCTCAGGGGACTCCATCCCTACTGGGAGAAGGGTGAGGGGACCAGGACATCCCACCAGGGAAACCTGGGGGGGCAGCACAAAGTAGCCTCCGTGAGTCTACTGCCTCTGCCAGATGACACAGTGAGGTGGTGTAGAGAATATGGCAGATACCAGCTGCAGAGTGTCCCAGCTTGTCAGTGGCTGCAAGGAGCAGGGCAGGACCCTCATGCCCACCCTCTGCACCCACAGTTGACCCCAACAAGGAGCGTCGGGAGGCTGTGAAGAGGAAGATCACCCAGTACCTGAGGCGTGCAGAGGAGATCTTCAACTGCCACCTACAGCGGGCTGCAGGGGATGGCAACACCACCACCACGGTGAGGGGTGGCATGGGTGGGGTGGCAGTGGATCCAGGGCACTGGGAAACCTGGGGGGGCAGCACAAAGTAGCCACGGTGAGTCTACTGCCTCTGCCAGATGACACAGTGAGGTGATGTAGAGAATATGGCAGGTATCAGCTGCAGAGTGTTTCAGCTTCTCAGTGGCTGAGGGAGCTGCCAGCCTTTCACTCTTCATGGATCAAAGAGCTGAGGTGGGTCCAGCTTGTCTGGAGTGCTCCCAGCACCACCCTGCTCCCCTGAGGTGTGTTGCCACCAGAGTGAAAATGGCCATTTTTTGGTGGGGGCTGAAGCCACTGGGGGGAAACACACTGTCAGATGTTATAAATATTGTCCCTGTCATTGTTCCCATGGTTAGGAGGTGATTAATGAAGGGATGAGGCCAGGGATGGGGCCTGGTGAGAAGGAAAAGCAGAGAAAGGCAACTACCTTCCATGCAGATCACCTTAATGTTGAAGCAGTCTGGATCCAAGTTTTTGACTGATTTTGCCTTTGCTTTGCAGGCACAAGCTTTCACCAAAAACTTCCTTTTCTTGGCCAGCTCCTTCATTTATGGTCCAGCTGATGTAGCAACAGGATGAGGGACAATGATTTTAAACTAGAGAAGGATAGATGTAGATTGGACATTAGGAAGAAACTCTTACAGCAAAGGTGGTGGAATGCTGGAACAGGTTGCCCAGGGAGATGGGTGGTGGAGGCCTCATCCCTGGAGCCATTTGGGGTGAGGCTTGATGGGGCTCTGAGCAACCTGATCTAGTTGAAGATGACCTTTAGAGGTCACTTCTAGCCCAATGCATCTATGATTCTATGATTCCATGTTAGGAATCAACCACAGCTGCTGGACCATTGTCTCTGGATGCTCACCAGCCTGGCAGTATTGCTGCCTCCTGTGGAAAATGCAGGGACTTCTCCCAGCTGCTGTCTCTAAGTTCCCTCACCCTTCTCTCTCACCACCTGCAGGGTTACAGCAGCCTGAGCTTTCGGCCCATCAGGACTCTGAGCTCAGCAGTGGAGAACCTGAGGAGGTGCAAGGTTGTGGGAGTGATTGATAAGGTAATGACCTGGAATTGGCAAGGTGAGGCTGGGGCTGGAGCAAAGGGAGTGTAAAGCTGGAGGGTTCTGGCAGCTGGGAAGGTTAGGTTATCTATCCATCATATGTATCTACTATTCCCACCAAGGGAAACTGATGGGTGAAGGTGTAAGACCCTTTAGGAGTTACTTGGTTAATTTGTCCCCATTACTTTTGCTTACTAGAGCTCCCAAGATATTTATAAGGAGTTTGATGCATTCATTTTTCCCATGCATGGAACTTTGCTTGATGCCTAGGTAGCCACAGTGATGGACTTTTCTGGGTAATCTAAACTTCAGCAGGAGACAAGCTATCTGCATGAATAAGTTCATGATCTTGGAGCAAAGATGCCAGTCTTGCTGTGTCTGTACACACTCTGACACTTTGCTCTCCTCTGCCATTCACACATCTCAGTTTGCCAGGAGTGATGTGCTTCTCCTGTCCTGCTGAGGCCCAGGTGGGCATCCCAGCACACCCCATAGAGGCCAGAAGGAGCAATGTGAAACCCTGCTGTGGGAAGGCAGCAAAAATGGTGTGGGAGTCACCTCTTGGTTTGATTAATTTCCTACTCCCTGGCTGTCTCATTGCTAACAACCTGTACTTTGGCTTTCAAGAGTTTTGAGAACCACCAAATCCCTTTCGTTGCATTGAAGATCTTTTCAGTTCCAGTGTTGAGTCTCTTTGGTCATTCCTGTGGGCTGTGTGTTGAGGGTGAGAGCAGCCACCACTTCTGACCAGTGCTGTATGTACTGCTCCCAGGTACAGATCATCCAGGATCCAGCCACTGGTGGCACCTTTATACTTAAGGTGAGTGTTTTCAATTTCATCTGCCTGCTTCTCCCTGTCATGCCAGAGCCTCCTTCTCCAAGCAGATGGCTACACCAGGTAAGGGGACAAAAAATAGCAGCTCAGAGGTGTGGAGGAAGTTGGTTGTTCATGAAGCTTCACAAGGGAGGTGGCTCTCATTGGTCACCTGTTTCTCTGCCTTGCTATGCTGCAGGCCAAGCCTTAATATGGGTGAAGCCTCAAAACAGATCATGGGGGAGATGTGCTCAGGACAAGTCCCAGGGCATTTTCCAGTGCCTTTGAAACTAAAATAAAGGACTTGAGTAATTGGACAAGGAGGCCCTGGCGTGTTGGGGAGAAGCATCAGTTGCAGAGGGAAAATGGGAGAGGGCTGGGATGGCAGGTTCCTATCTGGAGGGAATAGGGGCAGCTGTTGGGGAAGACCATTGCTGTGGGCTGACTGTCCTCTGGGTCCCACAGTGCAGGTGAGGAGTGAGAACCTTCACAGAACCTTTCCACAGCTGCATGCTGGGCACTGACAGGCCTCAGTATGAGCTACAGGTTTCCACAGCCAGGGAGCTCTATTGCAGGGGATGCAGGGGAGCAGCCATGGGTCTTGGCAGATGGCATGCTACCCTTCTGGGTGGCCATGCTAGATTGCAAGGGGTCCATGTCCCTACCATGCTGTGATACCCATCTACCTCTACCTCCACAGAGCCTCCCCAAATCCCATGTTGAGACTCGTGAGCGACAGACCATCATCCCTCATGGGGTTCCCTTCATGGTCAAGCTGTTGTGCTACTATGTGAGTGAGGACTCCATCTTCCTCCACCTGGAGCACGTGCAGGGTGAGTGGGGACAGCATTGCCTTCCTTCCCTGGAGTCTTGCTCTTAGCCCCAACCTCCCTGTCTTCAAAAATCTCAGATATGTTTCTCCTGCTGTGCTGGGGCTGGTTTTAATAGTGACATAGCTTTTTGATTACAAAAGAAGCAGTCACACTGGATTTTGAGATCAGGCCAAAGAGAGAAGATGGAGAATGGGGATATAAAAGACAAGGAGCACGTGGGGATTCAGGTAGAAGGAGGAGGCAAACTTAAGGCTTGTTCCAGATCCTGGTGAAGAAGTGCTTTGAGTGGGAGCTCTCTGACATCTCTGTTACAGGGGGAGGAAAGGCTTTTGGAGGGAATTTGGGATGACAGTGGGCTCAGGGGCATGTGTGAAGACGTGGCTGGCCTGTGA
This sequence comes from Corythornis vintsioides, assembly GCA_025447755.1. Taxonomy (NCBI): domain Eukaryota; kingdom Metazoa; phylum Chordata; class Aves; order Coraciiformes; family Alcedinidae; genus Corythornis; species Corythornis vintsioides. The sequence goes on along the minus strand of JAOEGS010012574.1, from coordinate 6,403 downwards.
CATGGAAGCAGCAGAGAAGGTTTCAGAGGAGGATCAAGGAGGTTTTGCAGAAGGGGGAGCTGGGCTGCTAAAGGAGGCAGGACTGAGCCTTTGGAACCAGGGATGCCTTCTGCCCTATCCCTTGTTCTCTCTGCTTTCCAGGGGGGACACTGTGGTCTCACCTCCGCTCCAAGTACCACGTGCAGCAGGGCACTGCCAATTCAAGTACCACTCAAGCCCCGAGGGACCATGGCAAAGATGGTGTGGGAAGCTCCCAGGACAACAGCCAAGTCTCCATCTCCTCTGTTCAAACATGCAATGGACCCCAGGGCTCTGCAGCCCACAGAGGATTGGGAACCTCTGCCAGCTCCCTCCCTCAGGAGCAGCCCCCCAGCCCCCCAGCCCCTGGCTCGGGGAACCAATGCCAGCTCCACGGGGCTCCTGCTGCTGGCACGAGGGCTGCACCTGGAGGGCAGCAGCAAAGTGTGCCATGGGCTGTGTCTGGCATCATGGACCGTGTGCCAGCACCTGCAGCCAAAGGTCCTGGCTGCCTTACCAGCCAGGGTCTGGTCATCTACCCCTGGGATGCTCTAACTAGTGGCATGGGCTGCGTGGCAGAGCGAGCAGCCACCCAACGAGGTCTCAGACTGCTCCAGGTGCCCACCCATGGGCAGAAGACTGTGAGAGAGGCCCAGCCAGGGGCAGGGGAGCCACCATCTCAGCAAGGGTCTGAGGCGCCCTTGGCTCGGCCCCTCCTGTCCTCAGGTCAGAGGCAGCTTCACGCAGGAGTTGCCCTGTCCAGCTCTGGCAAGCCCTGTGGGTCTGACCCAGCCGTGTGGGAGCCCTCCCAGGGAGCAGGACTGAGCTGTGGCTGGCCTGGCCAGCAGCCACCACTGGAACAGTGCAGGCCTCTGGCTTCCCACGGGCATGGCCGGAGAGCTTGGGCTGTGAAGGAGGAGCAGGTGCAGCTGTGGGCAGCAGAAATCCTCCTGGCCTTAGAGGGACTTCACCAACAGGGTATATTGTGCCGGGACCTCAACCCCAGGAACCTGCTGCTTGATGCAGCTGGTAGGTAGTGCCCCAGGCTCCTGCCTGGAGGGAGGAGGTTGGCTGTTTGCTCCATTTTCCAGGAGACATGGACTCTTAAGTTTTCTTTGGGGGAGGGTGGCAGTCTGGAGAAGTTTGGACGTTTCTGAGTCTGAAAAATACGGTTTCAGTTGGTATTTCCAAGTGGTTATTACAAGGGAGGGCTCTGTAGTGGGAGGCTTGAGGCTGTAGCCACAGGAATGCATTGCTTTTGCTCCCATATAGGGCTGGCTGCCTGGGAAATCCCAGCACAGGGAAGCTGAGACCAGCTGAACTGTGCCTGAGGTTTGTGGGACTTCAGTTTTCTCCTGCTTGTAGTTACTGCCCACTGGGCTATTCTGGAGCTGTCCCATCCCTTCAAACCTGAGAGCAAGTCCCTGCTCAACTGGCACCATCTGGGGCAAAACACAGAGGTGCAAGTTGCTTAGGAAAATAAAAATGCAAAGAACTTTGCAAGGGGAAAAACTCACCTTCCCTCCTTGAAAAACTGTACTGGGGTCAGTGAGCTTGCAGTCCACCTAACCAGTCTCAGCAGATGCAAGTGTCCACTGGGCCAGCACTGGGAGGCCAGGGGATGGGCAATACCTCAATCAGGAGGCATGTTCCACCAGTTCAGGGCATGGTGGTGGCCCAGTGCCCTGCTCATGCACAGCTGTGGGGCTAGGGCTTGGCTAGTCCCTAGCTTTGTCTTAACCTAGCTGCTCTTGGCTCTGGTGCTGCTCTGCAGGTCACATTCGTCTCACCTTCTTTGGCCAGTGGACAGAGGTGGAGCCCCAGTACTGCTGCCAGGCACAGGAAGAGCTGTACAGTGCCCCAGGTAAGAGACATGTTCCCCATCTCCTGCTCTCTGCCCCTGACCAGGGGAGAGGGGCTTCTGCAGCAAGTGAGATGTACCCAGCAAGGTACAGCCACTGGTGCTGCCTTCAGCTCTAACACCTCTGGCTGTTTTTTTTGCAGAAGTGGGGGGGATCACAGAGCCCACAGAAGCAGCTGACTGCTGGAGCTTTGGCTCTCTCTTGTACGAGTTGCTGGCAGGAGTGGTAAGAGGCAGAGGAGCTGTGCAAAGGAGGTGGGGGGAGAGGAGGGGGGTGCTGGGAGGGTGCCTTGTCCTCTGTGCATGGCTGTTTTAAATACTGCCATGGAGGGCCAGCAGAGAAAGAAGGCTGAGCAGGGTGATCCTGCCCTCCTCAGCACCTCCCCTCACCCTCCCTCTCTGCTTCCTACAGCCACTGTCCCAAAACCATCCTTCAGGGATTCAACCTCACACCCAGCTGCATCTGCCTGAGGGGCTCAGCCTGGCTGCTACCTCACTGCTCACTGAGGTGAGGACAGGGTTAGAGGCTTGGGGGGAGGATAGGGTCCAGCCTGGGTAGCTTTTCCAACCTCCTCATCTCTCATCCTGTTGTCCTGTCCCATCTCTTCAGCTCCTGCAGTACAACCCCAAGCGACGCCTGGGCTCTGGAGGAGGTGGCCTGGCAAAGCTCAAGTCCCACTCCTTCTTCAGCAACATCCCATGGAACAAGCTGGTGGGCTAGAGAGGCTGCCCTTCCCTCAGGGAGCAGGGTCCAGAGCCACTGTCTCTGGCACTTATTACCCCAGGTGGCTCTGGCAGCTCTGCCTGCTGGGGGAGGTTTGCCTGGAAGGGTTGCCCTGGAATATGAGGTTTTGCAGCCTTACAGGGCCTGTCTCTGCTTGTGTTTACTGGCATTTCCAAGAGAGGAGGAGGCAGTCTGGGCAGAATTCTCCTCCTTCAGGTCCTCCCTGTGGGGAGAGCCCAAGTGTTCACTCCCAGGGAGAAGCCATACTCCCCTGCTCAGTTTAGCACTGCACCCTGGTACTCCATCCCTATGGTTTTTATCTCTGCTGCTATCATGGTGACCTCTCTCCCTGTTATTTTTTTTTGTGGCTTCCAAGTGCATCTCCTCTGGCTGGTGCCACCCAGGGGCTGTGCCCATCCCTGACTGCATGTACATGTAAGTAATGCCTGCTGTGGGGGGACTACATGGGCAGGAGCCATCCCTGCTTCCCCCCCTCCCCAGCCTAAGAAAATAAACTACTCATTGTTGCTTGCCAAAGCATCCTTTTGTGTCTGAGCTGGGCCAGCCAGGCCTGGGCTAAATGTGCTGGGTGAGGGAGAGCCCCACATCTGTTTCTCAAAGCTGCCTGGGAGCTCTGGGTTGGTAGAATCCAGCAGCTGTCAGCACCCCACAGCCAAAACCCAGAAGGTGGTGTTGGATGCCTGGCCCTCTCCCCTTGTGCCCCTGCCTGCCTCAAGGGCCTCTTGGGTCAGCAGGGCAGCTGGGAAAATGGGTTACCTGTTCTGGCTGCAGCCTCCTGTGCCCTGGTGCTCCTTTCTGCTGGCAGGACAGAAGCCCTGTTGCCTTTGGAGCTGTGCTGTGAGCAGAGGCCACCCCTGCTACACCACCCAGCAAGGGTTTAAAGAGATGAGCCCTGCCAGCCAGCACAGATGGAAAGAGGATAAAACAACTTTTGGCTCTCCTCTCCCAGTGCTCCCACCCACTGCTCACTCAGCCCCGACAAGAAGTACTGGCACCAGTGAAACTCTTCTGTGGTTCCCTGGTTCCAGCTCTGCCTTGCCACCAGCAGCAGCACCTTGCTCCTTGCTGACTGACTCGTCCTGGCTCTCGGGTGGCAGCAGGAGCCCTTGTCCAGCAGAGGGAAGCAGAGCTCAGGAGAAACTCACCTCCCACTAGGGCAATGGCAGGTAACACCTCAAAGGCTGCACAGAAGCAAGAGGACTAACCAGGCAGATGATGCCACAGCAACCTTCTACCCTTGGGCACTAGCCTCCTAGTCCTGTGATTCAGGGCAGGTTCAGCAGTACCCACAGCACGACTTCTTGCAGCACAGTGCTCTGGGTGGTACCTAGAAGAGTCAAAAAGCAAGCTTCAAACATGGCACACGACCCTCCTACAGCATGCCCCAGGAGGGCAGGTTAAATACAGCACTTTGATAGTGCCACTGTAAGCACTTGACTGCACATTCACTCCCTGGGTAGCTGAAAGGCCTCATTTATTGCAGCTCCAGCCACAACACAGGTATTGCCCTTCCCCAGGCTCAGAGCCCTTCCCTAGGCTCAGAACCCTCTGTACCCTAAACCAGCATGGAGGGCTGGGTGCCAGCAGCATTTTAAAAATCAGAAACTTTCTCTTTCAACTCCCATGGATTTGTGCAAGAGCAGGAAAACTCTCTGCCCTTCCTTTACAGCACAGGGAAAGGGTTTTTCCTCTCCTCCTAACCTACCAAGGCCAGTCAGAAGCAAGCTGACTCCACACACATCTGTCCACAGCTGCCAGGAAGCTCTAGGAACCAGCACTAGGAACTGCTCTCCCTTTCCTCAGAATTCCAGCTGGGAGTGCAATAAATTTCTTGTGAAAAGGGGCTGCTTTCTTCACTCACAGCTGGGAAGAGCAAAGCCATTCTCTGAAGTTGCAATCAGAGCTGGAAAATCCCTGCCATGATCCAGGAATGATTTCATATTGCTCCAACAAGGCCAGCTCCTCGGGGAACTGCTCTCCACACCACAGACAGCTTTTGTTTTACAGTTCTTTGATCTTTCCTCCTTTCTCCCTCTGCAACCCTCAATGGCCCTTTCCCCTACTTGAATGCTTTTAACAGCCTCCCTCTTGGCCATCACATCACCCAGCAGACACTGGGATTTCCTCTCTCTCTGCATCAGTTCTGTTGCTAGACCAAGAAAAGGAAGATTTCCCACCCTGAAAAAACCCCATCTTTGCTGGGAAGAAGCAACTGGGTGCCAAAGGGTTTGAGGACCAGAGAGGTCACAGCCAGAGAAACCTCAATTTAGCACCACCAGTGATGGGCTTTGCAGCCCCACTCCCATTTCCCCTTTTCTCTCACCACCAGCTAACACACTTCTGACACTACACTCGGGATGCTGCTGGTGCCAGAGTCCTTGCCCAGGAGCTGCTGCTTCCCCCCCCCCCCTCAAACACACCCCACCTTGCAGTCGTTGCCCACTTTTATTTCATTTAAAATCAGCTGTGTTAAATATTTTAGTTACAAGTTCTGTGGAGAGGGTAAGAGTAATAGACTCTGCAGGCACTAGCAACCCCCTCACTCCCCCATACATGTGTGCGCTATCAGATTAAGGACTGCCCCCCCTCCCCCCCCCAAAACCAGCAGCCTTGGGCTGGGATATACATTACAGTTAAAGACCTGGCCCTCCCCAGCTGTCTCTTGCTGGTAGCAGGCCAAGCCTTCACACGCAGGAAGCCAGCAGTCAGATCCACCATCAGTAAGCTGGGATTCAAAGACAGCTGCTGGGGGCTGGTTCTTACCCCCTCGTGGGGCATGTGATGGTGAAAAGGGTTCTGATCCTCCAGGAACAGTGTTGCCTCCACAGAGGTCACGGGCTCTGCCCACCCCAGACACAAACATTCATGCCACAGTGACCAGGCTGGAGAGACAATCCATCTCCAAGGGAAGGTGGGAACTGCTGCATTCCTGTCTGTGGAGGGAGTGTGTGACTAGGGCACTGCCAGAGGCATGACACCTACCTCAAGCCCTGCTTGGATCAAAACCACTCCAGCAAGCAGCCTGGGGTTCCCCAGACTGCCCTGGCAAGGCAGGTTGAGTGTGAAGTAATTTCAAGCAAAACAGGGCCAGCAGCCTTTCCTCTCCTCTCCAGCCCAGGAACCCCAGTGCTAGGAAATAAAGCTGAACCTGCCTTTGAGTGGCAGGGAAGGGGACCCTAGCACAGCAGCAGCAAGCAGTTTCCAGTGCTACAGGATGAGCTAGAGGAGAGTTTGCTGCTGTGAGGGACACTGTACAGCCAGCTCTGGAAAGGTAGAGCTGTTCAGCAGTCAGCCCACTGCGCAGCCATCTTTGTGACAAACTGAACCTTCATTAGAGAGACGAGGAAAGGAGGTGGGAGCTGTCCCCACAACTCCCCCTGGGCCAGCTCCAATCACAGCGGGACAGAGGGGAGACCGGGACGACCCCTGGCGGTTCCTGAACGCCCTGCATGTGCCCCTGCTGGCGCCGCAGCCCTGCCCTGGGTGGGTTGTGTGGGGGTTGGCTGCTCTAGAGGTCGAGCAGCAGCACGCGGGGATCCTCCACCGCTGCCTTGATCTTGCGCAGGAAAGTCACCGCCTCTCTGCCGTCGATCAGCCGGTGATCGTAGGTCAGCGCCACGTACATCATGGGCCTCACCTCCACCTGGAGGGGAGCAATGAGACAGTGTGAGGTGCTGCAGCTGGGGAGGAACAACCCCGTAGATCAGTACAGGCTGGGGGCTGAGCTGTTGGAGAGCAGCTCTGGAGAAAGAGCCCTGGGGGTCCTGGTGGACAGGGGG